>JAQMYL010000012.1:8222249-8234503 GCA_030014365.1 Clarias pachynema | reverse complement strand
AAAGTGCCCACATAGATGACAGTAAATACTAACAAACAATGCTCGACCCAGTTTCCCAGACTAAACAAGTATTTATAAAGAATTTAATGAGCTGCCTCGGTTCAGGTGAGCACCCACCCGCATCACCTGACCGAGGTGCCTTCTGGGAAACTCAGTCTGCAAACAAAAACTACAAAAAACTAAACAGTACCCTCTAGTGGCGATTCCTTACAGTCTGTTTAAACACAAACACCTTGAAATGAATCCCCTCACCAAGCATTTTTTTTTCAAATAAAAAACACACTGAACAAATTCTTACAATACATAAATGAATAAATATATGAAAGAAAGAAATGAATGAACTAAATAAATAAATAAATGGAACGATGTCTAACGCACAACCCCCCCCCCACCATCCCCTTTTTATCGAACCTCTAGGCCATAAAAATCCTAAAGGTCATCCTAAGGTTATCGTAAAGGTCATAATAAAAAGCAATAAAACTGTCAAAAGCCGTTTTAACGAAAGCTTGTTTTTTTTAACAGTGCCTTCTGAAAAATTTCTTCATGCTGTTGGAAGACCTGTTGAGAATAACATTCTCATTCTACGCTTAGGTGAGTCTTTGCTGTTAAGGCTGCTAAAGGAAAGTCTACAAAGTATTAATAATGTACTAATCCTTAAATTAAACCATTTTCTGTGCATTCATTTTACCAGAAAAAAAAAACTATTTGTCTCTGTTTAGATCTTGTATGTCGGTGTTTCTTTACTTTTCATTTTTTAATCATTTCTTGCATTAATGTTACACTTTAATGACGTTTAACAAAACAAACATCCTTCCTTTTTCAGTCTGCAATTTCTATCCTTGATTTTCCTTTTTTTTTTTTTTTTCGGGGATTAAAAGTAAGTTAGCAGTTCTACATTCCAAGCTGCAGGTCTAGACACTTTTAAACTGCTCATATACTCATGAGAATATCTCCTAACCTTGAATGCATTACACACAGGTAATGTTTATTTCTATGAGCTCATACACTTAAGTACCTGCGTATCCTGACTCATAAATGTGAATGAGTCAAATGCTTGACTTTTCCTTGATGATATGTTGCTGAAATTTTGGATTTAAGTTGAATTTTACTGTAAATTTAATCCAAAGACATTGTTTATTAAATAATAGATCCTGGAATGTTACTCAATTGTGCGATTGTCATGTTAACGCTTGTATCAATGATAACATCTGTGTGACTTATTCAAAGCAGAAAACTCTACACAAACAGCAGCTAATGTACAAATAACAACATACAAACTGCAAATGAACAGAGTTTACAGCTTTTTTTGTATATAAGACTTGTTTATTGGGTTAGATTTAACCATTTCATGCATTGTGTCCATACTGATGGACAATCAAATAAGGTTCTTATTATATTTGAATCAAATCTAAATAGTATTGTAAACCACCCCCAAGTCAATAGACTATTTATTGTTCTTAGTATTTACTAGTTTTTTCTACATAAATAATCTAAAAAAAACTACAAATTCTTAAACTAGGGTTTTTTTTTTGTTTTTTTTTTTGGATTGGCTGAGTGGGAATTTATTTATTTATTTTTTACATGATTTCATTCAGATTCAAGTCATGCACAGTCTATTTAGTTACAAATCTTTGCTATCAAATTTATATCTTGTGATTTTACATTTAAATTAGAATAAAAATAGAGAATCTAATGAATAATTTATGCAATAAATGTATTCACCTGTATTCAGCCCAGTCATACATTCCAAATGAAGTGTGAACTTATTTTTTAACTAACTCCGACATGGCCTCTGGGGATGTGCTGTGGTGTCTGGCACTGGGGAGTTAGTGATTGATCCTTTGGGTGCTGTGGGTTGCAGGGTTGGGCCTCCGAGGTTCAGACTTGTTTGTCTGGCATATTCTGTGGTGGCTCAATCGGATTGAGAAATGAGAAATTTAGAGGCTGGAATAACAACCTTGAACTCTTTAGCTGCTAAACCCCAAGATGTACTGAGTGTTCTATCATGGTTAGCATTGACCGTTTTCAGAAATTTGTGCTTTTCTGTGGAATTGAACCAGACGAACTAAATGAGCCTTAGGTTCCCATCTGTTAATCAGTGCCATTCAGTATATAACTGTTAATCAATGTTAATCTTATGGTCGATCAATGTACATGTATATAATTATTTTTTTCTTTTTTTTTTATTACAGTTTTCTGTTAATTAAATTAAAGTTTCACCCTCAACATTGCATAAGGCCTTTCAGTATTCTATCTGTTACACAATATTTGCATGCCTGCTTTGTGGTCATTTGAATTGCTGATTCACCGCAGCTTCTAAGTCTCTTTCAAACAGCAGTGTTTGCAGCATATACAGGAAAATCGTCTCATCATCGGACAGGGAGATGTTTTAAGAGTAGAATCATGCAATTGTGTGCCATTAGAATAGAAATCAAGGCTTTATTTTTAATCAAGGACATCTGAAACTACAGTATCTGAAACTTGCAGATTCTTAGGATTTTTCAAATTCTAAGAAGCATGTGTAAACTCAGTATCCAATTCTCTATTGAAACTCTCTCTGTACAGAAACATGAAGAATGATACCGATCAAGTGCCATCACGCTGACTCTGTGCTGAAATTGGAGCATTTTAGGTTAATATTTAGATTAGTATTCTGACAACTTTATTTCACTGTATTTATACTAAACCTTTCAGTGACTTGTGTAATAACAGCAACAGCTCTGTGCTTTTGTGTCTTGCTAAAATTGTTCCCTAGACGTCGGATCCACAACAATGTAAAAAAAAAAAAGAATTAAAGAAAAAAGATAAAATGCTGCTTCCTGAAAATTAATGATTGAACAAGAAAACGTAGTTTTACAGATGAAAGGGTTAAAAAATAATGCAGAAAAGTGACATAATAACATGTTTACAGTTTATCCCCTATATACTATAGAGATTTTGCTCTTTTGATTGACCATATTTTAGATTGTTTATTCCTGGAATTAAAGTTATAAGTTCTCATACTGATTAAAAGTTAATTACTCCTTGTGTAAGTAAGGGTGGAGTTATATACAGTAATAACAGTGTAACAAGTATAAACAGTAATAACGAAACAGCATGAAACAGAAGTCCAAAAATAAAAACTCAGTAAAAACCTAAAAACTCAGTTCATCAAATTCTTTCTTATCATGTTTCCCATTGTTTACAGCTATTCACTAATCATTCATTGGATTGTTACATTTTAAAAGCATTTAATTCATGTTAATTAACTGGTTTAGACTACTCTACTGTGTCCTACTAATTTGACATCTTGCTCGCTGTCGTGTGTGACAGCATGTTGATATCAGGGCAATATTTTCGGTATTTTTGGCGGGGTTTTCCACGGTTGAATCAAAGGTTTATCTTTATTACAATCTTTAATTTTCATTATATTCATTAAAATCCATATGTTCAGTGTGATTCTATGTGTCAAGTGGGTTTCTTCCCAGTTTTTTTTACATTTTATAAGAACATGGAGCACCTGTTTGGTACATTTTTGTAGCCCAATGACCTTTTGTAGCCCAATGATCATGTCACTTTGTATAGAAACATGCGTTATTTTAAGAAAAGTCATTTGTTGAAGTCATGCTGATCCTGAGTCATCCTGATCCTGTTTTTGACCAACCATCATTGAAATGCTGAACGTAAAGAAGTAAACATCACAAGTCTGATATCTGAAAGGATTAGGTATGACCATAAACCTCTTCCTGTGCAGATAAGATACTATAATTTCTGTGCATAATAAATTGAGTGCACAATCAAATCAGAAATACATTACGGCAGTATGTACAGTACAGTATATGCATATGTATGATTATAAGTGATTAAAATCATGACACTGCGCACTAATGTGCGCACTAATTACAGCAAATAAACAATTATAGTGAAACAAATGGATGAGACTTACCTGTAGTAAATCCTGTAGAGGTGTCTCCCTCTCTCTCTCTCTCTCTCTTTACACACACACACTCTCAAACTCTCTGTTTCTCTTTCTCTCTCAGTCTTTCTCTCGTTTTTTTCCACTCAATGTGCCGATTTTGTGTCTGTCTCTGGCATCACACCCTGTTTTTCTTTGGCACTTTCCTTACGATGTGCTGAGCTACTCTTTCAGTTTCACTTTCAGTTGGAAGTCACGTGATTTCAGCCTTTCTGCCATGTCTATCTGTCTATTTAAGACTGACAGGAAGTCCAAATTTAATGCTGCAAGGAACACACAGATGAACAAACAAGACCGTAGTGTCTGGTAAACAGATATGCGCCTCTCAACTTTCATGCTTACGACTTTCAGTTTTATGGTCGAAGTTAATGTTCCACATATGAAAAGAACAAATCTGTTTTTATAGCGATGTTACACTGTTATGATGGACCATCCATTTATTGGACAGTGAAAAAAAAAGAATAAGAACAGGTTTTTAAATTCATATCAAAGAGGAAAACAATATACAACTAATAAAAGTTTACAATGTTGCAGGAAAGTAAAGAAATGTCTCCTTGTCTATGCAACATGGCATGGTTCAGACAAAAAAACGAAAAAAAAAAAAATTATGTTAACCTGTAAATTAATGTTAACCTGAAAAATACCAAAAAGAAATTGTGACAAGTTTCAAGAGCAACTATGTTAGATTCTCCTGGATGTTCAGTAACACGTAGGGGGCTTTACTTCATCCCAAAATTTTATTTCAATCTCAAAATCATAGGAATCCAAATGGAGATTACCTGGTAGTTTGGTACATCTCGATACAGGTTAGGAGAAATTATAGCCATCAAAAATAGAAATACTAGGTGGTATCAAAAAGTTTCAAGACTAGCAACAGATGGCAGCACAAGGCCTTCATAAGGCAGTGTGCCAAAATACATTGTCGTACTATGTATATCAGGAGCTGTGCAACTGGTGCTATTCTGACCAGGTGCTGTTTCATCATGGACAGCAAGCTAGAATAAAGAGTGACCATGAAATTATGTGTGAAACTGGGCAAATAATGATTCGGCAAGTTTATGGCGATGCAGCAATAAGTCGTTTGAGATGTTTTGAGTGGCATGCACGCTTTAAGAGTGGAAGAACATCCACAGAGTGGAACTCAGTCCCCGAAAATGTCTACACCACACAGCAACTTGTGTCAGAGAACATTGTTGTTGTGTCATACAGATCAGTCCAGCCAATCCTCACGTGTGATTTTAACATGCGTCATGTTGCTGCCAAGTTCGTTCCCAGGCTGCTGACCCAGGAGCAGAAGAAACGTCAAAGACTGCCAAAAGCTCAGCGTGCCATGGATGACCTGTCCTTCATGTGGAGGATTATTACCGGTGATGTAACATGGGTGTATGGGTATGACCCTAAGAAGAAGCAACAGTCTTCACAGAGGAAAAAAAGGTGACACAAGAAGGTGAGGCAGGTCTGCAGCTCGACCACATGCATGCTCATTGTGTTTTTTGACATTCGCAGCATTGTGCATAAAGAATTCATCCCTGGGGCCAGACAGTCAAAAAACAGAGCTCGTAAACAGAACTAATCTCTAAACTTTTTGATACAATTTAGTAAATTATGCCCAGCCGGATCCAGCAGGTTTTGAAGAATAAAAATAATAATTGGGTAATAAACCTAGGGTTAAATTTTATGGCTCAAAAACCTTAATTGACAGAATTGTCTTATCCTTATAAAATGCAATCTTTTGAGTTTAAGAGACATTTTTTAAAAACAAACATTTCAGTCTATCTTTAGTACAGTATATTGTTGTATTGAAAAAGACATGATGGGTCAATCATCAAAACATACTGTATAGTTATAAAGTAGGTTTATTGTGCTGTCAGTAGTCCACTATTTTAACACCCAGCACATGAGATATTCCACACTTTGTATTCTGACATGCAGTTCTGGATTTATTAATTATTCAATTTGATATTAATCTTTGTTTTAAAGATCACCATTTTTAACGTCATATTTCTGTATATCTGACGAGAAAAAGTCCATTGCTGTTGCCTCCTAGCTTGTGCACCAAAGACAAATGAAAGCCAGCAAACACTATGCACCTCCTCATGGACAACGTGTCAGTGAGCAAGACCATCTGTGAAATGTATGCAGGAATGTTAATGACTGCAGCAAAAGCATCTGCTTAATTTGAATAAATTAATTTGATACAGATGAAGACAGAATTTCTAGAGGCCATCAAATCCAGAAAAAAAGCAATGACTCAGCAGGAAAAAGCTGTAACCTCAGAACATTTTGTAACTTACTTGACACAACACGAAACTCCGTTTTGTACTTTTGTTGTTTGATCCACCCTTGTTTAGTGATCTGCTCTTTATGATGTAATGCCAAACTGAAGTCATTTACAGTAAACATTAAGACATGTTTCCACAGAAGAAGGAAGGGTGGTATAAGAGTCTGAAGGAATGGAGTTTGATTCTAACTTTGAGGCTACTCCAGAATTCTCTTCCTGCAAGATCCTGTTGTATTACTACAGTATTCTAATCTCTTTCAAAATTTCCGTTTGCAAATCCAGTTTCTGAGTGCATGGTGGATGATACATATAAAAATATGTGTTTCTAAAAATAAGCCACGGGACAAAAGGAGAACTTCTTGTATTCTTCCAGATGCCACCAGACAGGTTTTACAAACCCTAATATACTAATAATCTAATGATGAAATACTACTCTGACAGCTGTCCATGTGCACAATGTGAGTCGCTGACTCACTTATCTTTAAGTCTTAATTTCCCAGAAATGCAAATGTTATCTTTAAGTCACATGAACTTGCTTGAAAGACTGTACACTATTGTTAATGATATAACAATTTTAAACAGCAATTCCATTTAAAAAATGGAAAATATCAAAATCTGTCCTTAAGTAAAATAATGATAATAATAATAATAATAATAATAAATTAAATAAATAAATAAATGAAATCAAATTAAATTTTTATTTATTTTACTTTGCCAAAACATTTCCATTTAGAAAAGCCCAGAAAACCTTTTTTTTTATTTTTATTATTATTTTATTAAATCTTCATTTGAACACCCCATGTAGGAAATATCAGAAGGATTAGCATGATCTAAATGTTCTATTTATTTCCTGACTTAAAAGCTTCCGGACACTGCCATTTTCTACCATTAGCATTCAGACATGTCCACTTAAAGCGGTACATTATACGTTGATGATTATGATTGATAATATCATCCTAGTCATTAACAGAAACAAATGCAAAATGTCCAATCTGTCAGCTGCAACTTTTTATATGCTGAAAATTTACTCTTAATCGATGTAAAGTAAAGTTGACAGCTTCTGAATGTTCTTGATAAATGTTCTTGATAAATGAATACAATGTTATTACCACTTACTCCAGTTTTTTTCTGTTTTAATTTTGCTGTCATGGTTACAGATTTACTTTTGTGATTTTGGACTTGGTTTTGTTTTCTGATTCCTGTTTTTTTATTTTGTTTTTCATTTTTGTATGTTTTTGTGGACTTTACAGTTATGGTAGTATTGTTAGCTTTCTTTATATTATTATTATCATGATGATGATGATTAATAATAATAATAATAATAATAATAATAATAATAATAAATTTCTCTTTACATTTTTTAAATTTGTGGTGATACTTTCACTTTTTAGTTTTGTTGTTGTCATTTTCTTTAGCGTTATTCGCTTTTGCTGCTGTTTCCAAATATGCTTTTGTGATTTTGGATTAGTTGTGCTTTAATTTGGATTAGTTGTGTATAATTTTCTTTACTGATTCCTTGTGTCTTTTTTTTTTCTTCATTTATTTTTCCTGTGACCAAGACTGTTTTTTTTTTTCATCGCTGAGAATGTTTACCTGAGGTGGGGTGCAGTTGAGCACAACAGCAGCTTCATCACACACTCACCTAAGAAACTAGTTTGCTGTTAATGACCTCAGGGGAATTTGGACACACCTCAGCTTCCCAGAACCTGCAGAACATCTTCGTCAGATGTTTTCGATCTCACAATCTTAGAATGCAAGAGGGAACTGTTCTGGTGTGTGTGTATGTGTGTTCTTAAACAAGTATCATGAATTCTTTTATTATATTGATAGTTTACTCATTTACAATTTTATTATTGTTTTACTAGTCTTTATTACACTTACGATTTACAGTATATGAATACTTTATATATATATATTTTTAATAACTTCAATACAGTTTGATACGCTGACCAATCTAAAGATGTTAAAACTGTTGCTATAATCAGATACAGTGTGAAAATGTGCATTGATTTCAGTGTGGAGAATGTGTTTCGAGAGTGTGTGAGTGCATAGATATTTAGAGTGAGCACAGAAATGGCTAAAGGTCCATGCATATTTTATTCAAGAGTAAAAAAAGAGATTTGTCCCATTGGGGCATGCGTACACTATGTGGAGATCAAAAGTCCAAACGGCAAAACTGAGAGAAAAATATGAAAAAGAGTGAGTGAGAGAGTGATATATATATATATATATATATATATATATATATATATATATATAGAGAGAGAGAGAGAGAGAGAGAGAGAGAGAGAGTGAGTGAGAGAGAGAAAGCCAAAGATAGAGAGAATCACAAAGAACCCATGAACTGCTTTAGTTTTCAGTTTTAAAGTAAAGCACAATGAGTGACCAAACCAGAAGTCAAGCCGGAAACAGCAGAAAGCTCATTTTATAATAAACAAGAAGAATATTGAAGAGAATAATGATGACTGTTGAAGAATATACCTTCTTAAAAATGTTAGGACGCCAGAAGGCGCGTCCGTATTTGCTTTACATTGTTGAGTTTCCCATGCAGTCATGCAGCCTGGATGGCTTTGCAAACAGTTATACGATCATTCACGCAACTGAACGACTGCTGTATATCAACAGAATAGAGAAAGGAAGGAGAAACAAATTAATAACAAAATTCATAAGCGCCCTCACTGAAATGTACAGCAACATAATTACAGCAAAATTTTTAAATGAAAATGAAAATAAATAAACTTAAATAGAAAAAAACTCACTGTGAAGAAAATAAAAGGTAAACCGAAAAAGAAAAAAAAAAAGTATCTTTTACAGTTTATGTACAAAGCGAGATCCCATGCCGTGTTCTGAGCAGCCGGATCAGTCATTTGCAGCTCGACAGGCCAGGACCTGATTGAGACCATACACTAGGTGTATATATTTGCACGAAGAATGTCAGTGCGTGAATGTCCACATACTCCAGAACCCCATGATCCCACCAGTCCTCCAGGACAGTTCGAGATATAAACGCGTGATGTGAATGTGTTCCTCTTGTTGAGTCCAGCTTGTTCGGGTCCTTCGTGATTACGGCTGTTTTACAGCGGTCCCTGGTAAAATGCAGCGACAGCAGTGTGACAGCGCACAGAGCGGATGAGTAAACATGAACGGGGAAAAAAACAAAACTGCATCACGAGTGTCTTTGGGTCAGGTCCCGGTTTTCATTCGACCGCACTGGAGGCTAATCTGATAAATAGCTAGAGATTGTGAAAGTAAATATATATATACATGTATATATGAGTACTGTGCAAATGTCTTAAGTCATCCCTCATTTCTTCATATTTAATTAACTTAAATTCTGTAGATTAAATTCTGGAGCAAATGTTTTACTGAGACAGGCTGCAAAGTGCAAAAAATTTTTAATCGGTTGTTTATGTAACAGCCTCAGCAGCGACCTCATTTCCTTTCTCGTCTGTTCCAACCACCATATCACCAGTATACTAATCAAAGGTCTGATCATCTGTCATCATCTGCACCAGTTTCTCACTGGTTCATGCCTTAAGTTAGATGTTCTACAGGGACTAGATAAAAAATTTATCTTTTAGATAAGAATTCTTTAAAAGTACACGAAAATTCCAGAAAGTCTGTCTCTTTGGAAGCAAAATATGAAGAAATGAGGGGCGGGACCAAGACAGTACTGTATATACACACAGAGAGACACACAGGAATGCAAACACGCACACACATACTGTAGTAGAGCTGTCGGGTCATATTTTACATTTGAAATATTCATAATCTTAACAAATCGAGAACATTTCATTGTTTAAGACATCATGTTCTGTCAGACTTTTTACCTAAATGAAGCTGATGTTAATAAACACATCAATTAAGGCTACCTTTATTTTTTTACATATTAAAAACTATATATTATGGATATTATAATCTACTGTTAGGATTTCTCAGTTCCTTTCATTTTTAATTTAAAGATGAATCCGAGAACCGTGTGCATACAGTGAATGGGACTGTTTTTTTGTGCTAAAAGTTCACTGGATCACAAACTTTTATTTTTGTATTTTCCTGCGATATTTTATATCAAATTACCTCTCAAAATATAAACCAACAAGTCTCTGAATTTCAACCACCACCATTCGATTACGTCAATCATGATGTTCATTTCCAACACACTCCATCAAGGCTGTGTAGAACGCTACATAGTGACCAGAAAGTCAATTAGGATTTTAAGGAAATTGAAATTTAGCGTGATTGAACAACTTGACTGAGCGTGAGTGTAACCTGGGACGTGCAGAAAATTTTCTGTATGAGCACATTAATATTTTTCCACCTTGGTGTGAAATAATAATAGCTTAAATGCTGAATTTAGTATCAGCGTACTGTACTGTATGTGCCAGGAAAATTCTACATATCACCAACAAATGCATTTTGAAAACTGTAAACGTTCAAATTCAAAAATATGATTGCTCTAATTTTCAAAGTGACGTTAAACTTTTGATATTTCACTACTAATCCTATAAATGATACAAAATTGCATTTTTAATTAAATAGACAGCCCTAACCGACTCGCACACACTTTTGCATGCATACACACACACACACACACACACATACACACACTCCTCTGTCAGTGAATGGATATCACAGACGCCGTAATTTTCAGTTTCCAGCAGGCAGGAAAAGAGGAACAGTCTTCTGTGATTAAGCCTACTTCCTTACAAAGTAATTACATGTCAACCAACTGCCCACACACACACACACACACACACACACACACACAGCAGACACAAACTTATCCAAGAAAACAGCGCTCCAGCATCCTATTATCAGTTATCATGTCATTATACTGTACAACCCACACACTTGTCTCTCTCCTCCACACACACTTTTACACACCCGTCTCTTTTCTACTTCGATAAAACATGACCAGACTGAGCTTTAAAGCAGGACGTCCTCCAGCATCAAGGAATTAAAAAAAAAAAAAAAAACAGGCTCTTCCGTATTTCACTCAGGTCACAGCCGTATTTCACTCAGGTCACAGCCGGACATCCACTGTGAAGAAAAGAGCGACGCAGACGGATGGAAAGAGAGGACAGAGTGAGGGAGAGCGAGAGCACAGACGGAGATGAAGAGGAGGAAGATGAAGATGGGGAGTCACTGAAGGTTGCTGTTGTCGTCGGTGCCGTTGGACTCGGCCATGTTCATGCGGCCCATAGACAGACCCACGCTGTTGAGCACGTCGCGGCGCGGGGGCATGCGCTCGTTTATCCGGTCCAGACCCTTCGCCTCCTCGAAACTGGTGATCTTATGCTGCGGTGAGAAACCTCGGATAGCTGGAGAGAGGAAGAGGAGAGAGAACGAGAGAGCGGGAGGAGGAGGAAGAAATAATCAGGAAGAAATAGTTGAATCAGGAAGAAAGATGGGAGAGGAAAGAGACATAGATAAAGGAGAGAGAGAGAGAGAGAGAGAGAGAGAATGAAAAAGAAATGAAACAGGAAGAGTGAGGGAAGTATAAAGAAAGTGATGAGAGAGAAACACAAAGAGGACAGAATCATGGTTCTGCTGAAACAATGTTTTGTACATTTCACACACACACACACACACACACACACACACACACACACACACCAATGCTTTCTTTAATATCCCACCCACTCATTTAATACCCCACCCACTTTTTCTTTAATACCCCGCCCACTCATTCTTTAATACCCCACCCTTTCTTTCTTTAATACCCCGCCCACTCATTCTTTAATAACCCACGCACTCTTTCTTTAATACCCCACCCTCTCTTTCTTTAATACCCCACACACTCTTTCTTTAATACCCCACCCTCTCTTTCTTTAATACCCCACCCACTCATTCTTTAATACCCCGCCCATGCATTTTTAATTCCCCGCCCACTCTTTCTTTAATACCCCACACTCTCTTTCTTTAATACCCCACCCACTCATCTTTAATACCCCGCCCATGCATGTTTAATTCCCCGCCCTCTCTTTCTTTAATACCCCACCCTCTCTTTCTTTAATA
>JAQMYL010000012.1:8184568-8201353 GCA_030014365.1 Clarias pachynema | reverse complement strand
AGGAAGACCAAAGAGGAGATTTATGGATGCAGTGAGAGAGGACATGAAGTTAGTTGGTGTGAGAGAAGAGGATGGAGTGGATAGGGTTAGATGGAGGCAGATGATTCGCTGTGGCGACCCCTGTAAGGGAACAGCCGAAAGACAAAGAAGAAAGAAGAAGATTCTATTCTAATATTATTACTCGTTATTATAATAATATAACTAATATAAAACTATTAAACCTTTTCCTGAACATATTTACTAATTTCATGGTTAAAATTGTCTTATTCTATCGGCAGATCATTTTGCTCCTTTTTCCGATTATCTTGGGATTAATAACACTAACAAACGTATTAATTTTATATTTGTTTCATTGGATTTGATTAATTCACTGGATTTGCATATATTTTAGATATTTCCATTTGCTGATCTAACAATCTTTTGCAACCTGGCTGTTTAATATCTGTTTTCGATCCTGGTAAGCTCCAAACCATGTGCATTTACACTTGCATCTGTAATTCAAATGGATGTCGAATCTGTAACACACGTAATATCCAAACAAGCTTATTTTCATATCACTTCAAGAGTAACCATGAACCATGCCTTAAACACTTTCTGTAGACAAAGTAAACAAGCTAACAACCAAGGTGAAGTCTTTCCAGCTCCTGAGTGTATGCGAGGTCTGTGTTTACGCTGCTTACGACCTCGAGTTCTGCACTGTCGCCTAATAAAACTCCAGAAAATGGATCCGTAAACCTGTCTCCAGTCCTGTGTGTTACATTTATAATGCCTGAGCACAAACATTCAGTGTTGTTCTGGTTGTTTTATTCAAAAGGTGGCTCGTAAAAAAAGGTAGACACTTTTATACTTACCTAGGAGAACACTCTTGAAATGGTTTAATATTGCACAAGCATCTTCTCTACTGTTTATCCTTGTACACACATGCACATACACTACGGGCAATAAGTACCCAGAGGAAACCAATCAAGCATGGGGAGAACATGAAAACTGCACACACACAGATCTGAGGGAGGAATCGAACCCTTGACCCTGGAGGTTCGAGGCTACAGATTGCACAAGCATCTAAAACTCAATTTGAAGTATTAGTACTATAGATTTATAATGCTTTGGGAGAGGTTTCGGATTCAAACATTCAGACAGATGCATTTGTTCAAATTCGTCTCGGACAGTTCATTTCAGTTTTATACCTAAAGTAAATTTATGCATTCATACACACACTGTTATCATAATTACAACAGCAGTCTTTTGCTTAAGACCAAAAGTTTTTTGTTTTGGTTTTGCAGTTACTTTGCACTACATACCTTGTAAAGTGACCTTGTGGGTTGGGCACATATGCAATTAAGTAAGTAAATAAATAAAGAAAGAAAATTAATAAATTCGTGTTATGAGCTGATTTGCATTTTACGCAGGAACTGAATATGCATGTGACATCCTATTAGGGCGCAATGCAGGTATAAGCCGTATTACAACAAGCAAGACTGAATGATTTGTTAATTTAATGGACGTAAAGGTCAGTTTCCTCTTTTCCAAGAAACACTAAATCTATCTGCATATTCAGGAGTTTGTATGTATACATGTGCGTGTGTGTGTGTGTGTGAGAGAGGCAGAGAGAGAGAGCACCTTCTTGATGTCATCTAACGTGTGTATCTCAGGTGAGAGTCCGCCGTGCACGCACAGAAACTGCTGATTCATCAGAGCGGCCAGCGGCAGACAGTCAAAGGCATCCATACACGCGTCGTATACCTGCTCGGAGTATTTAATCTTACCTTAATGAGAGAGGGGAGAGAGAGGGAGATGAATAAAACAAGAGGGAGAGAAAAAAAAAAAGAGAACTGCTTTAAAACATGCAAATGCTCTGACATGTTCCCGAAGCTGTATTTTTCTCCGCGTTTCATTTGTACACAGAGATCCTGCATGAATTTACACTTTCACAGAACGCTGTCAATCGAGAGAGCGAGAGAGAGAGAGCGAGAGACAATCTGTACTGTGTCAACTTCTCCATCCCAGAGCCACCCCATCTGTTCAGTCATACCACTGCATCACTCAGCAACACACATACACACACACACACACCTCCCTCCATCTCTCATCCCGTTTCTATGGTATTCGTACACACACTGAGGCTTCGCAGGTAATCGTGTACAAATTGGTGATTGTTATTGCATCATAAAATACACCAGCCAATCAGGTTACAATATGCAAATCGACACCGTCGATGACTTTTCTTATTTGCATACTTACTAAACCTCCAAGTTTCCTCTGTTCCCTTTTTTTTCTTTCTTGCTGAAACCCTTAACATTAAACAATGCGGAAGGACAGGAAGGTTTGACGGTGATTAAAACAATATGTTTAAGAAGACAACAACAAACTGTCCTGTTTATCTGAAAAGACAGATGAAGGTTTCTTTAAGTGAGGGCAGCCCTTTTCAGGCCAAGAGTGTGTCCAATGAAGCCTGTGTGTGTGTGTGTTCTCGCACTTGGCAGATGGAAAAGGAGGGCGCCCACTCTTTACTGTCCCATCAGGGAAATCACACTCGCTGACTCCCTGGGCCAATCATTAAGGAGCAAATTAATTTGCTGCTAATGCTCTCGCTCTCTCTGTCTCATTTGAGAGAGACTGATCTAGAAAGCATGTCTGAGAAAAAACATGGATTTTCAAGAGGTAAAGAGGGGAAAAAGGGTCCTGGGTAAGTGGTGGGATTTGGGGAGGAGAAGAGGACAGAGAGCAAAAAAAAACAAGTGATTCAATAAAAGATGATGGAAAACATTGACAGATGGATGCATGGATGGACATAAAGACTTAGAAGACAATTGTCAATCACCAATTTGTATTTGTGTTGCTGAGTGATAATTGACTAAAAAGAACAGGCTAAATGGATGGATGGATGGATGGATGGATGGACGGATGGATAGATAGATAGACAGATAGATAGATAGATAGATAGATAGATAGATAGATAGATAGATAGATAGATAGATAGATAGATAGATAGATAGAGGACAAAATGGCAAAATGGATAAATGAATGGATGGCCACAGACTATAAGACTCTTGTGGATGGATGTTGGATAGAAAAGAAAAAATGGATGGATGAAAATGGACAGACAGAATGCTTGGACCATTGGAGAAAAGGATGGATGGATGGATGGATGGATGGATGGATGGATGGATGGATAGATGACAGAATGGCAAAATGGATAAATAAATGGATGGCCACACAGACTATAAGACTCTTATGGACGGCTGTTGGGTGGAAAAGAAAAAATGGATGAATGGATGGATGGATGGAAGGGTGAAAAATGGACAGATGCTTGGATCATTGGAGAAAATGATAGATAGATAGATAGACAGATAGATAGATAGATAGATAGATAGACAGATAGATAGATAGATAGATAGATAGATAGATAGAAGAACAGACAGCACAGATGGAAGAACCTTTCTTAGTAAGACAGCTGTGGGTGAAGGGAAGGGGTTATAGAGATGTACAGTAGATTAATGGAAACAGTGAGCTGATGGAAAATGATGCATTGTGGGTAAACAGGAGATGGAGATGGGGAAGGAGTCTCCAGCAAAGTAAGACATTTAGTGGATACAGAAAGGAGTGTGTGGCTTTGTACTTACATTCTTGTTTGAATGTGAAATATTCAGTCAAGTGTCTACATTCATGGTTTCCCCGCAGCAGAAATAACGTCTTTGGATAGAGCATTTTCAGAGACCAGAGATACAAAACACACTGAGAGAGAGAGAGAGAGAGAGAGAGAGAGAGAGAGAGAGAGAGATCACAGAAATTATATAAAGAGCTTGTTTAACTTAATCTTTATATCCTGTTATTAAAATCCAATATAATAACGGATCAATGAAACTTTAAATACAATTACTTTTAAAACTATAAAAATCATTTCCCCTATATTCACCATGAACACACTGAAGGGTATGCTGAAAAAAGTGCATCTTAGTAAATAAGAGATTTTATTGTTTTTTTTTTTAACATTTACATTTTCATGTTCTATTATCAGATTTTGTTTATTTATGGAGCTGTACATTAATGAAAAGAAAGCAAAAGTATCTGCCAACAGAATAAGAAAATGTAAAGCTTAAAAGCAGTAAACCAAAGGGTGTTCAAGTCAAACCAGGACTTTTGATTGTGCAAAAGCGCAGAACAGAGTTATGAGAGTAAAAACTCCCTTTATTTCTCTATGTATTCCCCTGCAATAATGTATTAATGCACTTGTCCCAGGGTTTCCCTAGTGCTTGGACACCATCAAGGTAGAACGTTTTCTTAGTTCGCGAAAACTAAGGAACTTAGTTCCGACTGGCTGCTTCAAGTCTTTAATGCTGGCCTCCAAGGAACTCCTTTAATGACTCAAACATGTGGGAATGTCTTGGAGCGAGGTCAGGATTGTACGGGGGATGTGGCAATAACTCCCAGGTGAATGATTGTGTGTACAGTTCAAACAGACAGATGCGTCTCGTTCGCAAGTTGGTGACAAGTTATCCATCGATTTTCAGAAATCAGGCGTTCCATGGACGTACAGCCTTCTTTAAAATGTTTGCACCATTCAAATGTTTAAGAGTCTCATTGCTGTCCTGTGCTTGAATCCCAGTTTGACTTGAATAGATTTTTTATTTGGTTATATTAAGAAATAGTGCATAAATCTACTGTACTGTATCTTCTAATGTGTCATTTATTGCAATGTAACAGTTAGCTAAACCAAACTTTAATGTCTTTTATTTTACTATACTAGTGACTCCAGTTTCTGGTTTTGAGTAATGGCAAGAAATTCTAATTATAATCTTGACCATGTTAAACTGCTGCCATGTTGGATTATTTTTTGTTTATTCCAAAACTTTTGGTAAAAAGTAAAAAAAAGTTAAGTCTAAGAGTTTTTACACTCTTAGACTTACAGCATCAGTGTGTATCAGTTTCAAACAGTGAGGAGAAACGGCAATGTACAGTACACAACAATAGAGTCCATGTCTCAGGACCTTTTATCTTTTTATCAACAATATCACACGGTTCTATATTTACATTGCCTACTGTTCATAACGTGAGTACATGAGCAAGCTCCATCTCACTAACCTCGATACTGAAGTAACCTCGGTCCACATAGTCCCCTAGAAAGAGGTACCGCGTTGTAGCTGGAGAGCCTCCAACCTCAAAGAGCTTCATCAGGTCGAAGAACTGCCCGTGAATATCTCCACACACTGCAGTACACACATCATGTCAGAACTTGTGGAAGAAAACGAAGCTAATATTCATTCTCATACATCTTACACAGACCTAATCTCATCTACAGAACGTCTTTTATACCACATTCTGTGCTCTGATTGGTCAGAAGGTGTCAGTTCATTTTCTATACCAGCAGCTCTGACAGAAGTTCTGCATGCAAAATTTATAATAATGGGCTTGTCTTGGTATGCTGTCGTTTCTATAGCAACAGGTATCGTACAGGTATTTATATGGCAGAGACCTCACTCAGAGACAGATTATTTTTAAGTATGTAATCGATGATGTACAGTAATTTGAGTAGACGTTCATTTTTTATTTAGGGAAGGAGTCTCCAGTGTGAGTGCAGTAACACTTCAGTGAGAACGGGGACTCACTGTATTTAAAGGCAATCCACAACTAGAAACATTTGGCTTTGATCTATAAATGACTAAAAAGTGTGAAGTTGTGATTTAAAAAATAATAATACTCAGGGACACGCTAATATTGCAAAAAAATACTCAACGTCATGGTGGTAACAGAAACTCTGCTTTATGGCCGGCAGCATCTCACATTGTCGTTGATCATTTTGCTATAATAGAATGCCCTCAGGTGTTTTATTCCTTACTTAGTACATACTGTCTTCTAACAGTTAGCAATGAATTATTAATCATTTCCCCTTTTTAAATATGGTTTGACCTCATCTTAATTCAGGGCTGCTGCATAAAGGTGTGTACAGATGTGTGAATCAGATGATTGGTCTCTCTAATAAAGGTCTGTTCTTTAGTACAAAAGGCTACACTTAGCATGCTGAAGTTCTACATACAAAATCTACTTAGGGAGAACTTCCTCTACAGAAAGTTAAAGATAAGAAAGATGAAAAAAAAAAAAACACATTAAAGAGCTAATTTTTTAAAAGACTTTAAACAACCCAAGAACTCCAGGAACATTTCAAACAGTGCTGGTTGTAGTTCCTGGGCTGTTGTTTATCTACAGGAATGTTGGAATGTAGAACCTCGACCAGGTATCATTATTGCTTTTAGGACAAAAGTGATTATATTTTCTGCATCAATTTGTCATTTTCCATAGTGGTACCTGTTCCCATGGTGCAGTGGAAACACAGAACAGGAACTCGTCATGAACCCCAGTAGAAGCCTGCCTGCCTTTTAACTCCAATCTGTAATCTACTGTAATAACCTATTCGACTGATCTGTAAGATATTTCCGAAAATGGAAACCGAAACCCAGAGTTCCTCTCCTCGTACTGCTTCTACATCAAAACCGCACAACTCACTCTCTCACCAGTCTACAGATATCGATTTCCATGTGTCTGGATAATATCTCATAAAAACTAGAATTTAAGTCTACCTTGAAGAATCTTTTAAACCATCAAATAACACAGGAGTCACATGTTTTCTGCAGCCTGCAAACTGGACAAAGTCTGTAACAGCTGATAAGTGTCTGAATATTTTATACAGCCCTCTCACCTCATTCCAACCATTTGAAATAGTCTTAGTTGCAGAACCAAAAGTCCAGGGGTGGAGCAGTACCTCTTCGAAATCCTGCTTTAAGTATAATGCTAAACCTATTCCTAAACCCATAACATACCAACATACAGACAAAACACTGACTCTAAATTGACTCAATTATGATTAAAAATGTTTTGTTTTATTTATTTATTTATTTATCAGTATATATATCTATGGTGTGGTAGGAGCACATTATTTGTGTTGTTATTATTAAGTTTGTTTAGAGTTGCAACAAATCTAAAGAAAATGTAATATCTAACCAGGATATTTCTAAGATCATGACACTAACAATTACGATACAAATTGAATCGGCACCTGCAGTAGGTTTCGTGATAATATTGTATCAGGTGTTCCCTGGTGTTTCCCATTCCTACAAAATCCTGCACAATATGGCTAACACAATTATCAAGCTTGAAACACCTGTACACCATCTGTATTATTCTTTGACTCCCCGCAAGAAGGCGGAGCTTAATCAGGACTGACTGCAACCCTTGGATTTTTGGTTCTGCGGGTATCGGTACTTAAACCATTTTCTCATGTGAGAAATACAACACAGAGGTTCTATTATATGATTATTATATGGATTTAAGACCATATATTGTTTGATTTCTAAAGCTGTGCGTTTTCATCGATTATGCAATTCAGTTGATCTTTTGCTTGTGGAGTCAATTAATTGAATGGATAATTCAATTCTCGAATCAGAAATTATTTAAACTTACAAATGTTAAATGGTCTAAAATTCCTGAATTTTTAAGCAAAGCTTTCACAGAAAATAAAAACAGAGCATATTGCGTCTTCTTCTTTTGAGTTTATGGGCAGTTAGTGTGATACCTCCACCTACTGGACTGGAGTGGAGCAGAAGACTGGCCATAAACAAAATGATCTTGTTGTAACGTTCATTAAATACTTTTAATAGTTTTAAATACTTCAAAACCTGTAGACAATGTAGCTGCCTGAAACAAATCAGACACAAAAATGTTGTTGAATTAATCAAAAATTTTAATGCCCAAATATTGGATAGATACACACTTTCTTGAGATTAATTAAGCAAAAAAAACCAGCTTGTCATATTACAGAGAAACCAGACCATACAGTATGAAGTTCTCTTCCCTGAAGATGCATTTAGTTGTAGCTCTTACAAAGTGCTGATACTGGAGACTCCTTTAATATTACTGCATATGCACATCTCTGTACACAGTATCAGTGATTACAGATTTCTTCATACTGTTCAGTCAGAATTGACCCCTGAGCAGATAAAGTAGTGCATTTTACACTTGAATTTATTACTCCATAATAAGTGGAGGCTCAGAGTGTTAAGGCACTCAGTTACTGATTGGAAGGTCGACGGTTCGAGCCCCAGCTGCCATTGTTGGCCCTTAACCCTATCTGCTCCAGGATCATGGCTGACTCTGCGCAACTATGCTGGGATATGCAAAGAAAGAATTTCATTGTGCAATAATGTATATGTGACAAATTAAGGCTTTACTTAACGTAAACTTATCGAATCGAGCCTGGCCGGGAATCAAACCCGGACCCTGGAGGTGCAAGGCGACGGTGCTAACAATTGATTCTATACCATTTGATATTTGTTAACTTTATTAAAATAATGTGAAAGGTAGTGTTTAGGACTTAGCTGACCTGTAACCGGAGCCTCGATGTCCAGCATGGTCTTCTCCTGTCGCAGGATGGAGGCTCCTTCGCTGATGATGCGCAGGGCGACTGGTTCCTCTACACGGCCCTCTTTGGTGAGGTGAGCCTTCAGCAGGTCCACTCGTGGCTTTCCCTCACAGTCAAACACCTCCCGCATACTCAACCTGTGGCTCAGCGGGAACGGGACCGCTATAAAGAGAGAGAGAGATAGAGAAAGATCAACTAAAAGTCCAATGGCATCCAATGGCATCGCCTCTTGATTAAAGGTGTTGACAAACATACTATACGACCAGAATCAGGATATTCAGCTGATTCCAAGCTTATGTTTGCGTTTTTTTTTTTCAGCCCAGAAATGACTTCATCTTTCCAGACAACAAACCAAAGGTGATTTACATGAGGCTTATCCTGTTCAACATACACTTTACACCAAATGAGCTGTGCTTCCTAGGTAGGAGGGGCATATGCGCTCTGGCCTGTCAATCACAGCAATGCTAGCCAATCGTGGATGTCTTTGAGCTTGTGTATTGGGGATAAGAGTAGATCACCCTTTATACCACATGAGTTATGGTGCAGATTGAAAAGATGCTTTTGACTTGTTTCACAAGAAGGCTGTGGGGTCATTGGGAAAGGTCATTATTGGTTGTTTTATTTTGAGGGCAGTAAAATTAACAAACTGCTTCTTTAAGGGCAGAAAAGATATAAGAAGTAGAGGGTGCTGATCCCAGAGATATAAAGTCTCTACTCATCATGGAATTAAAAAAACTCTCTGATTCTGAAATGCATGATGTTCTACTCACTGTGTGGCCTTAATGGCTAATTAGATTCCTTCTTTCATGTCCTATACCACATTTCATGTTTACAGGGTCACACAATCCATGGCAGGGTACACACACCCACACACACACAACGTGCATTTTGGGAACACCAATTAGCCTAATCTGCATGTCTTTGGTGGGTTTCCCCTGGGTACATTGGTTTCCTCTCATAGTCCAAATACATGCAGATTAGATGAATTCTTGTTCTGAAACTGCACGTAGCGTGTAAGTGAGTGCGTGCAATGTGATGGGCTGGCACCCTGTGCGAGGGGCCGTGGGGGGGGTGGGGGGGGGGGGTTGTTGGGCATAACATATCCCTTATAGTAATTAGTTTTCATCAAAAACATAAAACATTATGCCTTTATGAAAGAAGAAACTTCTCCCTACCAGTATATCCTGCCAGAACTGGGGCAGTGGGAGAAAATAAAAGAGAAAAACAATATGCAAAAAAAAAAAAAAAAAAGAAGCAAAAAAAATTCTATATAAAGGGGCTATGTTTAATTTTAGTTTAATAAAGCATTGCACCAAATTACTCGATGTACATCGAATGTTTTATGACATAGAACAACTGAGTTATAAATTGCTGTATTTTGTTTATGGACTTACAGGAGAGGAATTGACTGAAAAAGAAAAAGGTGGTGAGCGAAAAAGCAAACTGTGACAGGTGTTACCAGGGCAACTGTAGCCACAGGCTAGTATGGCATTGGTCATACACACAGAAACACACACCCACACGTATACACACTGCACACACTACACACTCACACACACTACACACACACACACACCTAGGGGCAATTTAGAGTCCTCATTCCAACAACTGGCACATTTCTAGAAGGTGGGATTTGGTGGAAATCCACACAGACATGAGGAGAACCTGTGAAACTCCACATGGACAATAACCCAAGGTCAGGGACAAATAAGGACCCTGTAGCTATGAGGTGACAACGCTAGCCACTGCAATGAGGAGTTAACAGAGGTGGACAAATCACGGGCACGAGCACCTGTTTAGGTGGGAAGCCTTTCTATTTACATTTGATTGATGGACAAGTGATGTGCAATAAATCACATACAGTAAGTCATATCCAGTAACTCTAATGCTAAGACAACACATAGTCACCTCACTGTTAAAAATACAGTACAAAGAGAAGAAATAAAGACGCTAGCTGGAGTCGTGTGCCTGTGTAAAAACACTTCAGCTGAGGTTTTATCAACATCAATAACAGGATGTGCTGTTTCAGAAGCTTCCTTGGCCAAAACAACAAAAATTATTGGTGCTGATTTTTTTTTTAATGCTATACATATAATACAGAAAATGTGTGCGCCAAAGATGCTACTTCTGAAGTTTATACAACATGGTATAAGTTTATACAACATGGAAGTGACAAATCTTGCTTCGCTAAATATTTCAAGTTGCAAACTTCAGCCGTTTTGGAGAGATGATTTCACATGTGGCCCCAAAAAATGGCCATTTTTCAGCATTATACTGTCTCGCATCAAACAATGATAATTTAAAATGCTAATTATTCATATTTCTTTGTAAGTATTGATACTAAAATTGGTGTAAGCGTCTAGAAGCATATAACCTGTAAATATTTGTTGCTTAAATTGGCAAATATCTGTAGTGTCCGTAACCATGTCAAATTCATGTAGTAATATCTGAACAAATTTTGCATTATATAATAATACACATTTTCAGGTTAATGTCTGAATGACAATTAAGATCATTGAAAGATTTGAATTCAAAAAAGTTACTGATACTACAGTACATAAAGGGGCATGAAATTGTAAAATGATCCATTTTTAAATGCATCTTTTTATCTGATAAAAATATAAATGAATATGCATATTTACAAAAAAAACATTAAGCCTGGATTTGGAGATAAAAAGCATTAAGTATTATGAAAAACAGAGTTTAATGATCCTATTTGAAAATGTCCTTTTTCACCTATGGTAAGACACTTTTTAGCACCAATACTTGTTTTGGCTGTCTAAGAAAGGAATAATGACTCAGGATATGGTCAAGTCGTCCTATTAACAAGAATATACTGTATACCATCTCTCATTTTGTCATATTTATTTAAATTAAATGATGCAGATTAAATTTTAAAAATGGGAGCATTTTATTTTTACTGTGTACAAAGTGCCTAAAGATACGATTTAAAAATTGCTTGTTCATGTAACAGCCTCATCAGCGACCTCATTTCCCCTCTCGTCTGTTCCAACCACTCAGCATTCAGCATCACCATTACACTAATCACCAGCCTGATCATCTGTCATCATCTACACCTGCTTCTCACTGGTTCATGCCTAAAGTAAGATTATTTCTTATGCCTGAATGATTCATAGGTCATGTGTGGCTTAACGAACAAAAACACATTGCTCTGGAACTGCTAAGGTACAGGGACTGGACTAACATGAGAGACAAACACCTAGCTAAAAAGAGAGCTAAAAAGTCCATCAGGAAGCCAACTTAAAAACAAACAAACAAGAAAGTCTGACTCTTTTAAAGCAAAATGTAAAAAAATAAGGGGGGGGGGGGTGAAGACTTTTGCACAATACTGCATAAACTTGTTAAACTACCTAACTTTTTACTTTATTACATTACAATAGGGCTCGTTTTAAGTCTTGTTTTATGAACAGCTTAGGCCAAAACAGAAAAAGGGTGCATATTTAATTTTTTTCAACACAGGTGTCAGAGGTCTCCCTCCCCTAAGTGTGTGTGTGTGTGTGTGTGTGTGTGTGTGTGCGTGTGTGTGTGTTAATGCTCCAACTAAAATTTCCCTCAGATAATTTTAGCATCAGCATTTTGTCCTCTGTTTCACTCCTCTTCCAAACACACTGTTTCAGTGTCTATGTAAATGATCTACTGCTCATCCACGCCCCTCCAGAGAACAGCACTGATCACGTGAACAGGTTATATTTATATGACTTTTACTCATTTAGGCAATTATTTTTTTCTCTGACACACAAGGTAACCTTATTTTAGATGCTATAGTGGCCGCATTTTTTTGTCTCATGACCAGCCAATCGCATCGCTTCTTTCCGTCACCAGATGGGCGAAGCAGAACTACTGTAGTGGCTTCGCACTTATTTATTTTGAATCTAAGAAAGAGAGGACATTTACGCTCTATTGTCATTGCAGTCACTCCAGCAGTAATAAACGACAGGTCGCTTAACGTCTGCAATACATTCTGTGTAACAGGACAATATTCGATATGGATGTGGTTCGAACACCATGTTATAAACATAACAAAACAAAGTGGGACACTGTGGTGTAAGCACTGTGGTGAGCCTTCTGTTTCACTTCCCAATTGATACTTCTCTTTTTCCCCTCTTGCTCCTGGGCACGACGGGGTACATCCAGGACAGGGTGCCAAGCCATCACAGGACGCATAAGCACACACTACGGGCAATCTGGAGGGGCCAATTAGCCTAATTATATTTATTAATGTGATTAAGATTTTTAAGTTACACAAGGGGCGTTCAAGTCAAAACTGTTTCTCTATATAATTCTCTGCTACACTAAAGTACTTATCCTATTGTAGTTTTTCACTAGTGCTTGGATACCATCAAGGTTGAAAGTTTTTTCAGTACGTCCGAGCCATGATCGGGCTTCCTGCTTTAAGTCTGAAATGCTTGCCTACCAGGAACTCCATTAAAGTCATTTTCCTTTAATGAAAAAATAAACGTCTTTCTTTTTTGCAGGACTATGCACAACCTCGTACTGCTCGTCACACTGCTTGGACATTACAGGAACTCAGCTGGGAGTGATTGTACAGTCCTGGCCTCGCTCCAAGCCATATCCACATGTTTGGGTCATTAAAGGAGTTCCTGGGAGGCCAGAATTTCACGCATGAAGCAGCAGGCAGTCTGATTATGGCTCCGGTGTACTTAGAAATCGTTCAACCTTGAAGGTATCCAAGCACTAGCAAAAGTCTAGGATGAGTGCATTACTGTAGCAGGGGATTATATAGAGAAATAAAGGGTGTTTTTACTCTTTTCGCACAATCAAACGTCCCAGTTTGACTTGAACACCCTTGGTACATTAAAAAGTGCGTGCCGGGAACAAAAAGAAGACAAACAGACAAACTGCTCATTTCCAGTGAGGTCAGCATCGTCAAACAGATGGAAGTGACTACTGTGTCAGCTACATCAGGCACACTCTGAAGTGTCACAAGGCATGACAGAGTAACTCACGACTTCTTCCAGTGGGTCTCTCTAACATTTTTCCAAACCTTTTACTACACAAATTCCAAAGATTTATGCTAATATAGGCTTTTGAAATAGAAGAGAGGAAATGTGGAGGTCAAGAGGCTTTCATAGCTTTTAATACCGTACACGCGTGGCATTTTCCATTCACACTACGGGAAATGCTTCACACAAAATCCTTTAGCAGTGGACACACACATCTACACAAACACACACTGAGCTGTCAGAGCCAATGGCGCAGCGCAGGCTGCTCTTAATTTCAGCAAGAGTCTTGAACCAAGACTAAATATATGACAGTAGGAAAGTATGCAATGCCTCTATTTGTGTCTGTTACTGCTGAATGCTATTACGTGCTGTAACATAATGCTTTTCTGAGACATCGTGGGAAACGGGACATCCGTTGATATATGTGTGGGTCAATAATTGAGACTGAAAGTGAGCGAGAGAGAGAGAGACAGAATGGTGCATTACTGGGATTTGATCCGACTCTACAAATGAAAGCAGAGAAAATGGTTGTACAGCCTCTTATCTGATTGTGACTGTGTGTGTATACGTGTGTGTGCGCGCGTCTTTATTGTGTGTGTCTTTATTTAGCAGTTTGGCTGCATTACTGAAGTGCAGTATACAGCAGAGGGCTCTTACATAACAACACCTCCTCGAGAGCTTGCACATAGAGACAGTTACACACGCACACACTCTCACACACACACACACACAGAGCGCGCCAACTAAACCACTGCCACACGTGCACACAGGCACGCACACATATGCAGCTGCCCTACTGCATCATCACACACAGAGACACACACACAATCGAATAAAAACATTTACTGCATATTTCTTCTTACATGCAGCTTATCAAGCACAAAACATGACTGTTGTATGCATATGGAAATAGTTTTAAAAAGCGATAAATGATCTGCTGAGTCATTTAAAGCACTTAACAACCACATTCATGTTCATTATAAAAACATGAAAACATTTAACATTTCTATAAATTATAAATTCCTGCCTCAGTGTTCCAGGACGAGGTGTTTTCCCTTCTCCTTCTACCACAGACATAGGAGTTTAATAGTACAGTCCACATTAATTGTACAAATCAGAGAACCACCATTTTGAAAGATAAAGCTGACATGGGTTGTTTGTGTCACAGCTTTCCATCTTCTAGTTAATGTTAGTGGCAGAGTTTAGCTGTTTTTTCTTCAGGATGAGTGAAAGATTTGTGTATTACAGAAGTCCATGAGTGCTGGGGAAACTGCAATCATGCCAGCTGCTGTTTTGCCCAGCCTGTAGTGATTACAAAACGTGTTGTGATTGGGTTTTTATGGATATGTCATGTTTTGCCATGTAACAAGGTTACGTTTTTGCCAAAAAAAATGCATTAGTTCTAAAGACTTTCTAAATGAGGGATATACAGTATAGTGTTTTTAAAATGAAAAAAACAGAGTTTTGTTACACATAGTCTAGTGTGCCTGGGAAGAATCATCATTATTTGCATTAAGGATTAAAAAAAATTTTTTTTTATCAAATGCAAATTCAGTTGCAAATAAGTAGGTTTTTGTTCATTAAAATGCACATCTGCCAAGAAAGATACATACAGTACAGTAGAAAGAAACATAGAAAGATACTTCCTCATAAACGGCTAACTGCACTGCTCAAGGTCAATGACCTCACGTTTATGAATATTTAGCAACTGAGTATCTGCATTATTGTGAACTCAGAGGGATTTTATTATATAGTCTATAGAATAAAGATCCTTTACAAGTCCAGATGGTAGGTAGTAACAAAATACATCGCAATATAAGATTTTCCTTATAGTCAGTTATGAGTGTTTGTTTTGTTTCTCTCATTTTCTCTTCCTTTTCTTTTGATTGAGGATGTGGGCAAAGGCTTATGCTGTACACAGTATTCATCATTGTATTTATAGTAATGTGATTCACAGCTCAAGAACCTTCATGAAGCAATCTGTAAACACAAAAATGTCTTAACAAGTATCATTCTGACATATTGAAATCATTTAACACTGAATTTTCTTGTCTTCTGCCAAAAAAACATGTTTCCAGTCCTGGTTGTAGTCGCATGTTGACTGTCATTGAGATAATGCTGTTGTGTTTAAATGCTGTTAGTGGATGGAACTGTGTGCTTTTAATACTTAATTTTGGAGATGATGAATGCTAACCAATAGAAATCGCAAACCAATATCTTCCAAGTAACTATATATGCTCATTACATAGGATATAACAAGTTACAAGGGGTGTTCAAGTCAAACCGGGACTGTTGATTGTGCAGGATAACAGAACACTAGCTTTATTTTTTCTGTGTAGTCCCCTCCTACACTAATGCACTTATCCCAGCGTTTCACTAGTACTTGGATATCATCAAGGTACTGTACAATGTTTCTCAATATACCAGCATCATGATCGGACTGCTTGCCAAATGCTTAACAAAGCATAACCTCCTTAGCATTCAGATGTGTTTTTCCTTTAATTTCCTAAATATCTTTCCAATTGGAGAGTATTTATATAGTAATGTGCTTCCTACCAGCCATAATACCTACATTATATTTAACCGATACACCATAATGGTGGCAAAATGGTCAAACCAGTGTGGATATCTGATTCTGTTGTGTGAATTTGTGTTGACCCTTAAATCCACCTTGTAAAACTTAATGTCTTACACATAAACACACATACATATACTGGGCAAACACACCCCTTATGACAACTTCCATTTCTTCAGCATGCCCTTTTCCCTTGTCACATCCATTAACGTCTTCATCACACAGCACTCAGATGACTATGTGTGTTTTTATTTGTGTGTGTGTGTATTTGTGTTTGAAGGAATGGGTCAGACAAGGACAGACAGCAAGAGCATGAGGTCACGACATCAAGCCTCTGCATGTAGGATAGGCTACGGCCTTAGGCGTGTGAGACAGATGCTGAGACTCGAGTGGAATCTGACTTTGCGCACACAACCCGTTAAGCTGAAGAAATCTGATGTTAACCTTGGCGTATACACACAGACATTATGATGGTGAGAAAGATAACGTGTGTTTAATTACAGTTCTTAATAGGCCAGCATAGAATGTACAGAGAAAATAAAAACGGACAAGGTACAGAACCCTGAGGTACACCTTTTTCAGAGAAAGATTACAGTATATCCATAGCAAGGAATTGGAAAAGATACTTCAGATTTTAATTATGAACATTTGTACACATTTGAAATATGTACATTACAAAATACAGTACAGGCCAAAAGTTTGGACACACCTTCACTCATTCAATGTGTTTTCTTGATTTTCATGATCATTTACATTGGTAGATTCTCACTGAAGGCATCAAAACTATGAATGAACACATGTGGAGTTATGTA
>JAQMYL010000012.1:8167935-8181585 GCA_030014365.1 Clarias pachynema | reverse complement strand
CATCCAGTGAGAAACGTTCCGCGGTGCAAAAATAAGTCCGATTAAAATGCGTTAAAAAAATTTAACGCGTTATTTTTTGTGTAATTAATTAATCTAAATTAACGCGTTAAAGTCCCGGCCCTAATTATAATATACATCATACTATTTTTTCCCCCTGAAGTGTGTATAAATTTTTTACTTTTTTATTCCAGCCAGTGTGATTACACTTTTCCAGGTGATATAAATGAGGACAGACTGTAGTGGGTATTGGGTTTCAGGTGTGAGGGCAGGTGTGTGTTTGGGTGTGACAACTGACCCGTGGTTGTGGTGTTTGGGTAGTTTTTGTTTTTTTTATAATATAACAACAGATCATAAACACAATTCAAAACTGCTCCACAGCAACATGTTATATAATACATTCTTTCTTTAAATAATGTTAAAACACTTCCCAAAAAAATAAACCTTTCTGACTTCATATTTTTACTTCATTCTTCATTTAAATTTTTATTTAACTTTACTTACTATAACTTAAGAAACACACACACACTTCAAGCACTTCAAGAACCTTATGTAACCCTGAATGTCCTCTGCTTGAGCTGCGGGCGATATTCACTGAGGTGGCTGTAACTAGTTTAAAAGATTTTGAAGGACAGAGCAGACATCCACTACAGGAGAACTACAGAAATAACACTTTTTTTTTTCTTTTTTACCATTTCACTACTCCAGGCTTACACTGTTCTCAAGGTAACAGTGGGACTTGAAGCTATTTAACTGTTCATCTAAATGACATGACAAAATTCTTTCCTGAGACTGATATCATTGTTGAGAATAATTCACACTATGTAGTAACGGTGGTCTTATAACTTTGTGATAATGGCATTAAAATCTCCTTCATATTTAATCTTCAATTAAAATCTTCATATTACTTGGCAGTTATGTTCAAATGAGTTCATACAATGACAGCATGTAAAAATTATTAGCATATAGCCAAATGTATCTACTTTTACTTCTTATATGATGACAATAAACCAGCTATAATATCCATCCTAATAAGAACATTTTAACTTTTGTATGTTAAATAAAAATATATACTAATGATTTTCTGGAACATTCTTAGCAACATAAATACTACAAAACCCATACTGCATACTCTTAGAAGAAAATGAAAAGCTTCCCGGCACAAAACAGCCATTTAGTGAACTTGATCATATTAATAGTAAAATAAACAAACAAACAAATAAAAAAAGTAATAAATGCTATAATTTGCCTTCATAGTGTGATCAAAATACACGCTAATACAGTAGTGCCTCATCATACGAATTCCCCTTAAAAATATTCACCTTAAGAACTGAAATTTTGAAAGAAATTTGCCTCGGCATGTGAACCATTTTTAGCAGACATGCGACCGAACCGAGCCAAATCGAGTGCCAGCTTGCACCTGCGTATGTCCCGCTTGCGTCTACGTTGCGTATGCACATAACTTGCGCGCATTCCCGGGAGCCATTCAAAACTTGTTTGCGTCTGCTGAAAGCCAAGAGAAGCAAGTTTACATATTTTTGAGGGCTTTTCTTGCATTTTGTGAGAAAAAGGGAGCCACTTTCATTTGTGTTTTTAAAGCAGCCGGTGCAAAGAGGAATCATAATTTTAAAAGGTTAAATGAGGTTTAATGTTTATTTATTTCATTATTTTACTCCATTTACGTGTCTTTTCTAAATGCACTGATTGTTTTTATATGCAAAAATATGCTTATAGTGTTGGAAATTCAGGTCAAGTCAAGTAGGCTTTGATTGTCATTTCAACCATATAAAGTTCAGTACATGATGAAATGAAACAACGTTCCTCCAGGACCAAGGTGCTACATACAACCTGAAACTAACTAAGAACCTAATTAGTTGACTAGCTAAGACAAAACAGATTAACATTATACATTAACAGAAACTAACTAAGTCCTATAAATTGATAATATTGGTAATATTTTGACCAATTAGGGAAAATATGTGCATTACATTATTTCCTATGGAAAAGCACATTTCGAAATTCAAATTTTCGCCTTAAGACCTCGACTCCAGAATGGATTAAATTGGTATGCCGAGAGATCACTGGATTATTTGTGTCTCTGACCTCTTTCATATCCACTTAACTGTCTTCATCAAATCAGGTCTTTATGGTTGAATAATATTAAGTCATGGATTTGACTCCGATTTGAAATCCCTCAAACGATCCATCATGTCTTTAAAATGACAATGTGTGAGTCCATTTGAGGATCTCAGCCTCTGATTCTGCTCCCTTCTGCTGGAGCGCTTAACAAATGGAAATACCATGAGTCAGCAGGAACAGCAGAGACGGCTCACTGCAGCTGCCTCCTGTTTTTTTTTTTTTTTTCTTTCTTTCTTTTTCTTTTAATGACAAATATATACAGAACGCCTGCACTTATAGCAGTTGACCTCTGCAATTAAATCTCAACCCGGGGAAAACGAAAATACCTTCAGCACACGGAAAACACTTTTGCGCCATTGTTAAGATGGAGTAGCTTACAGTGCTGGAGTAAGCACACAACAGGGAAATCACTATTCACCGAATGTGTGACTCATTCCATCTCTCTCTCTCTACAATAATCTCTTTGAAAGTGCATGTTCTTTAAGTTCATAAGGACGTACCTTTAACCAGACTTTAAAAAAAATGTCTTTACCACTCTGCATGGCTTCTGTAGTTTTTCTTTTCATGGTCTAATGATTTTGAGATAAATAATATCAACAGCTTCGCTGATGGCACTCGTAGATTCAAATCTGCCGTCTCCCAGTGTGATCACGTCCTTTCCACTACATTTAGCTCTTAAAATTTGCTCAAACTTCTTTCTAAGCTCTGAAAATTTTCATCATTGCAACTTACTTCATCCCCCTATTGTGACCTCATATATCAAAAGACCCTCCTCCAGCTCTGCTTAACTCAACCAAGTTCTGCCCAACTCTGGCATTCTCCATGCATGATATTTCCTTTTTTTTTTTTTTCACACGTAAATAAGACTAGGCTAGCGGGTAGTGGCTAACTGCTAATGGCTAATCTAGCCTTCTTTAGCTCTTAGTTTTACAGTATATCGCTAAACATTGAGCATACCATCATGAATAAATGCTCTTACATATATTACCTCTTACTGAGTTGATCAGAAATGCTGTTTTAAAAGCACCTGCGTTCTGATTGGCCAGGAAAATGGACTTCCGCAACTTAAAAATGAGCTAGAAATGAGCCAGCGCAGGAGCTGACTTAATACGGTTTCTCAGTAACATGTGTCTGTTATATTTTTTTCCTACTGTATATTAATAATAATAAATTGCTTCATGTTTGATGGCACTGTGGCTTAGTGGTTAGCACTGTCGCCTTGCACCTCCAGGATCTGGGTTCAATTCCCAACTAAGGGTCCGTGTGTGCACAGAGTTTGCATGTCCTTGGTGTGTGTGTTTTTTTTTTTTTTAATAAATAAAAATAAAATGTAATTTTCTTTGGGTACTTCGGTTTCCTCCCACAGTCCAAAGACATGCAGATTAGACTAATCAGCGTTCCCAAATTGCCGGTAGTATGTGAATGTTGACTGGAGGTCCTACCATGGTTGCAAAATGGGAATAAATATATTGATCATCATTGGCCTGCTTTAAGTTGTTAATGATTTTATTTCAATAAGACAGAAGAACTGATACCAACCAAAACCATTTCGACATTATACCACCATTAAACCCGCACAAACTTTCAAGTAGAACTTGAAGGCAGCACTAGAGGTACCCCCAAGCCAAATAATGTTTTTGATTGTTCTTTAGGCAGTTAGGTGTTTTTAGCTTCCCATGGGGAACAATTGAAACAAGACCCCTAAAGTTCCCTAAAAGGATCAAGAAAGAGAAATAAAGGCATTTTAAAAGTGTACACAAAGAAATATTTCCAGACGTAATAAACACATGCAATAAATCTATCTGTTCATTTTTCAAGGCCTGTATTTGCATATTGGAGTCTGATTGGCCCTTCCATATTATGATGCAATAAGACTTGGCTTAAGGTTGCATTACCGCCGTCTGTAGGCTTCCCTTATCTTCCCAGCCTCTTAAAGCTGAATTTCCAGTCCAGCTTTCTTTAAAAAAATGCCAAATGCTTCCTTTCCTCATCTTGTTTTGTCTTATTCCGTGTCTCGACCTCTTCATCTGCTTTTATCCGACACTTCCACACACTCTATCTTTTCCACATGTTCCCTCTCAGTATTGAGACTCTCTGAACCTTTGGTTGGAGTGCTGTAAGTTGCATCACCACCACCTATAGAGCTCACTCTCCTGTCACTACCCTGTCCTTTAAAGCCAGATTTTCCAGTCCAGTTTTCCTCAAAAATATGCGTGATGAGTGACTCCCCATTCTCCTTTTATCCCTTCCTTTTTCCATTTTTGTATTGACCAAGGATTTAAAAAGCAAATCAGATTTTCCCCCTATTGTGACCTCATATATCAAAAGACCCTCCTCCAGCTCTGCTTAACTCCACCCAGTTCTGCCCAACTCTGGCATTCTCCATGCACGATACATTTACTTTTTTTTTTTTCAAGTAAATAAGGCTAGGCTAGCGGGTAGTAGCTAACTGCTAATGGCTAATCTAACCTTCTTTAGCTCTTAGTTTTACAGTATATTAAAATGAGCATACCATCATGAATAAATGCTCTTACATATATTACCCCTTATTGTGTCGATCAGAAATGCAGCTTTAAAAGCACCTGAGCGTGGAGGTTTCTCTTTCCTGCATTCTGATTGACCAGGAAAATGCACTTCCGCAAGGGGGTCTTCAGCAGCGAGTCATTTAAAACTACAGACTCTGAAACAGTGTGTTTGAAAAATGAATGAAAGAGAAAGAAAATCAAGCATGATCTGAGTGGTATTTTACCTGGAACATTAACAGACGTGTGTTTGTATAACAGACAACTTGTTTAAAAAGAAGTATAATATGTGACCTTTAAAGCTGAACGAAGTAGGACTATAGCTAATATTGAGCACGTAAGTGATAAACGTTATTGCATCATAATATGGATGAGCCAATCAGGTTCTGTTATGCAGATATTATTTTTTATTGCACTGGTTTATAGGGGAAGGGTGATGGTGGGCGATTTTTATATTTGCGTGTGCATACAATCTGGATTTCCAGTCTTGTGGAAAAGTTTCTGTGTCTTTTACTGTTGTTTAATGATATTTTAATAGAACTACCACATCAAGGAATGTATTATTTAATATAGAAGAAAAATGGTATTTTAAGTTTTGGGTAGTGCGTGCGTGTGTGTGTGTGTGTGTGTGTGTGTGTGTGTGTGTGTGTGTGTGTGTGTAAGTGAATCACAGAGCAAGGAAGAGGAAAACTAGGACAGAAGATCAGAGAGAGGATGGAGAAAAATTGACTCTAGGGAAAGTCTCCCTGTTACAATATAGCACATGATTGCTGAACTGGAACCAAAAGATCATCAGCTACCTACTCAGAACTATCTCGAAACCTGTGTTACGACAAGCAGAAACACTCAGAGCATTTCAAATACTGCATGTAGTATTCATCTTCTCTGCTTTTTTTTCTGGACCAAAAGAAACATAGGATGTATGTTAGAAAAAGAGAGTTGAATGAGAATAAGGTTATTGAACCCGGACAGGAAATATGTGAGAGAGAGTGTACCTGCATGTTGATGTGTGTCACACACCGTCCCAGATCAAGCGAAACTAACCATGCTCTTTGATGAAGCATTTTTTAAAGGCCTATTTAAAGTCATCCAATTAATGCATGCCATACACACGTACAGCCATCTGCACTTACACACATACACACGCACACAAATAGAAAGCCAGGCTGGCAGGTGGGACAGCATGCTGAGAAACAGAGCGCAAAACGAGCCAGTAAACACAGAGCTAGGATGACTGACGGCAGGAAAGAAGACAACAGCCAGGTCTGGAAGACAGAATGCTAGAGGAGAACGCTGTTAAACTGAAGAGCCATGTTGGACTTGGAGTAACTTCCTGCTTTAGCGTGGCCTCATTAGGCCAAAGCTCTGTCCCACTCCGTTCTCTTCAAACTCCTAGCTCTACTATGTGTGTTAAAGCGGCTAAAATTAGCCTTCCTCTCCGTTCTCTCGTCCTTTCTTTCCTAGCCACCCTACAGATTGAACTACATTTTCACACTTCAGGTACGATTATGCTGTCCAAGACGAGTAACTTGCATGTCTCCGGTCAAAGTAATTCTCACTAGTTCCCTAGCAGCAATACAACGTCTAACCTTTACGCTCATCATGGTTGGAATTGAAAACTTACAACCACTCCAACTTGAAAATTAATTCCATCTTCAAAGATTGTGATTCATATTTAGATTCTGACTCCAAAGATTATGACTTGTGCTTGCACTCTGACTTCAGAGCTTATAATTCCACCTGCCTCAGGTATCAAAGTTTATGTTACTTGACACTGACTTCAATGCATATGATTTGCAACTCAAATTAGGACACAAAGCTCAACTCAGAACTTTTTTAAAAAATCTACTTAAAATGACTTAAAAATCAACTCTGACTTCAAAGCTTTATGACTCAATCCAATTCAGACATCAGCACTTGTCACTCTCAACTCGGACTTTAACGCTTATGTCTTAACTCAAATTCGACAGAAAGTTTACTGTTTGTAACTTGACCCAGAGTCAAAAGGTTGTTACTCACAACACAACTCAACAGCTATCAGATGACAAAACCCAGTTTTGACTTCAAAGCATAACTCAAATCAGACTTCAAAGATTATGTCTCACAACTCAACTATGACTTCAAAGCTTATGATTCTCACCCTGATCCTGACTTGGAACTTACGACTCTCGGGATGGCTAAAACGCTAATGCAAACAACTCTAGCTTTAATATTTATCACTTCACTGTCTTCAAAGCTTTTGACTTTCAACTCAACTTGAACTTCCATCCTTATAACTCACAACTCAGACTCACACTATACTGTACAATACATTTCTGACTTCGACATGACGAAGAATTTTGTATGTATAAGACGTGATTCTGACTAATAACAGTTTAAACAAAATAGTTTAAAGCTTATTGGGTTTCACAACAAATTTGAAGGATGAATGTTTTATTAGATTCTATTGGGTTCAGTGTGATTTGATTGGAATTCCTCCAAATGAGTTAATAAAAAAGCTGTTTAATATGAGTTGATTTACAAATCCTACCAATTAACAGACTTCCTCTTTTTCATAACACAACATCCTGGAATAACGCTACTGCTCTTATCCTTTTTGACAGCTGCTTCGAGACACATGAGTTCTCTGGCCTAATTATTTCCAGAGTATTCTGAGCAGTAATAGCCATGATGGAAGTGTCACACTGTTGTCGACCTCCTAAACGCAATTCGGAGACACACAGACCCAGGAGCTGTAAGACTAGATGCAAGGTTTTATTCACTTTTTTTCTCCTTCAGGGCAGTTTACAGGTGAGACAGAAGTCAATCCAATCAAAGAGATGAGTAGAGTTGCTCTGTGGTAGCTCAGGGATTGTAGCTTATAACCTTTCTTGTACTAGTGCAGGTGCTTAAAGCAATAGTTCATATACTATGAATGAAAGACACCAGTGCTCACTTACACTACTAGATTCGGTGCTAAGCTGCACTTTACACTAATGATGTCTGTGTGCAGAAATCATTGCATCATCCACTGGCGACTGGCTAACTGTTGCATTGTGCAGGTATCTCACATCCTCTAGTGACACAACTACATTCAGCCCATAAGGCCCTGCAAGGTCGTCTGGTCCGGTAAGGACAGCTTTCAGACATCACTGTTCTCTTATTCACCATTTTGGTGAAGCATGTGATGCTGTTCTGTTCATGACTAATATGAATACGTTGCCAAGTTATATATAAAGTGCCAAAAACCAAAACGCTCAGCTGATATGATCTAAAAGTCAATAGGAATACACCAATACAATAAAAACCGCCATAGAGTAAATCCCCTAGATACGAACAGGTTTTGTTCCAAGAGCTCATTTGTAAGTCCAATTTGTTCGTAAGTCCAACAAACATTGTCTAGGTACTAGGATACTAACACAATTGGCTATACACAGTATAAAACTAACATGTTCCTTGATCTTGTCTTTGCTTTTTAGATGGTTGAACGATACATTTTTTTAAAAAAACAAGCAATGTCTGCCATCTTTTCCCCTCGCTCCATTCTCTCACTTTTGTTTTTATCGTTATTGCTTGACACTTCTTAGGAGTTTCAGCTTCATCGCCACTGCTTTTATGTTTGCTTCTGGACATCATGAGATACGCGCTGCACGAACGTGACAATGTATGCCAGACATGTGATCTAACTTTTGCGTATCTTCGAAAGTTTGTAAATCGAATGTTCGTGTATAGGGGACTTACTGTATTAAAAGCTCATGGAAAACTAAGAAAGCAACATGATCTGGCTCAGAGTGCGACAAGAGGAAGAATTCAAGTCTAGTCTATAATACTGGAGCGATATACTGGAGTGTCAAGTTGCACTACTTACTAACAGATATTCCTGAAATACCCAATATCTTAATTATTACCACATGGGTACCCAGACGAACTCTCAGGTTCTCCTTAAGAGGTCTTTACTTACTGATTACTCTGTAAGGAAGCCCAATAGACAGCTTTAGTATGAGGACTTATATAGTAAATTATTCCTGAAGATGTCTGGGGTATTCACATTTTCAGTGCTTTAATGGGTTGTGAAGCCATCCCAAATACGTCTTTGGTTTGTACTGTACTGAAGACATCCTGCAGTCATATCTGTGCTGGATTCAACTGGATAGCGGTTGAAGCACCATTCACAAAATGCATTGAGCACCAAATTGCCCATATTTGTGAAGGGTTTTAATAATTAATAATTTTTAAAAAAAGAGATGGAGGGAACATGACACTAAATTTATTTTCTAAACATCGGATCTACGGATTCTGTTTTTATTTTACATGATCAGAAAAGCTAAGACAAGCACACAAAAATTTGTGCGGTCACCATGATCTAGCGATGTTTGAGCGCCACTTCATCCATCCCTTGTCTTGAATGTAATTTGCTGTCTTCTCATCCTATTTCCTTTTCTCGAAACAACCTGGAACTGCTAAACTGGATTGTACATCATAAATCTTTACAAAATAGCCCATAATAATGAAGAGGGAGTGGCGAGGGAATCACGATGGACGGCAAAATTATTTAATTAATAACATAAAACCTAACAGTTGTAAAGTATTCCCTCCCACTGGTGTGAAACCCTTATATTAATCCTGGTGCAACAATTAGTGTCATGTGACCTGAGTATAACTACATGTTCCTAAATGGCTGCGTTGTTTGCTAGACCTACACAATCTGACAGACGGTCATGTTGTTCTCAATAGGAATGGGAAAGGAAAAGATGACAGTAATGACTTTCCAGATGTGGAAAGATGATAGATATACTGTATATCTAAACTGTAACTGTAGCCACAGGTATTGACCCAAAAGGTGAGAGTGAATAACAAATGTGTCTCAGTACCCGAAAATATTTTTGCACCGTCAAAGTGTTGCGCAAAAAAATCAGAATGGAATCAGTTTCAGTTCTAGATTGTAAAACAAAATATGAAAAAATACAGGGGATAAAAACTTATGCAAGGCACTGCTTAACCATTTATATGAAACCAGAGACACCAGCACGTAATACAAAAACACCAGCACAAATACACACAACAATATTACGATAATGGCCTAAACATTTTCCTCTCAAGCCAAGCATTATTTGGTATATTGCATAGTAGAGTAGATCCATAGTAGAGTTCTAGCCTTCTGCTAATAATAACACTTCAGATTATTTATCGATCTTTACTGATTTTGTGTACAATAACCATTAAAGCTTTCATTCAAAACAAACTCTGAACTAATAAACTAATATCAGCACAAGGGTTTTGACATGCATGTTAAATCTTAACGTAGTGAATAAAGCACAAACTTCTTTAGCAAAATTAGTCTCAGAGCTCCACTGTTATCATAAAGAGGGCAATAGTGCATACTGAGCAAGTAACAAGCAGCTCATGAACATGTGCTTCAGCCAGCTTACACAAGATGCCTTGTCTAAGCTGGCTGACTAACTAAAGCTAGCGATTAGCTAGCTAAAATGCAGAAGTCTTTTATACCGATAATGTGAAGGATCTGTGACGGTAAAAACGAGGGGAAATTATTGGAAATATAGATGTTTCATTCAAATATGTTGGTAAAGTAATCAAAAAATTAACTGACAATGGAATTACACTTAGCATGAGTAGCAAATTGAATTTCCACAAATTCTGGCATTCTTAAGAATCAGAGTGTCACAAAACTGAAAACCATCGGAAATGTATCTGTTGAGCATCAGATGTTGTAAACGGTGTATTCTTCTTTATAACTATAAAACGCTGATGAATAGAATACATTGTCCTTGTATTCAATGATTTTTTGGAAAACTGACCCCTTCTAAACAAATTTTTATCAGTGCACACAACTAAGGTTAACAGTTGTCTAATGTAGCTACCATTTCGACAACTCATGTTGTGTAAGCTTAACCAAAATATTATGCTAGCGGCTACAGATCATTAGCACTTGCTAACTGCTTTACGAAGTTAGTCAGATACATACAGTATAACAGCTGAGTATAAAAGTAAAAGTATAAATCTGACCAAGATCTGATTAAGAAAACATTTTCATCTGCTTGCCTTAAAGTGTCAGAATGAAGAAAACATTAGAAAGTTCAAGCATCAAATTTGTTAGATAGATAGTATTTGTGTCAGCTTATGTTATGGCAGCACTGCCTTGCGCCTCTAGGGTCCGGGTTCGATTCCTGCCTCGGGTCTGCATGCATTAAGTTTGCATGTTCTCCCCGTGCTTGGAGAGTTTCCTACTTCGGTTTCCTCCCACAAAGGACATTGATGTCAAGGTACAATTCACCCAATGCACAAACTGGATGCAGTGCCGCTCCCAAGCCCGGATAAAATGGGGCGCGTCAGTAAGGGCATCCGCCATAAAACCTGTGCCAAGTTGTGGCGAACCCTTGACCGGAGCTGCCGAAAGACCAACAACATCTCCGGTTTTCTCCTAGAGTCCAATGACATGCAGATTAGGCTAAGTGGCGTTCCCAAATTGCCTATAGTATGTGAATGCACGTGCGAATGTTAACCGAAGGTCCTACCGTGGTCATAAAAATAGAAACCACTGGCCTTCACAGTCCCTTGTTGGACCACAGAGGTTCCTATGTGGATGTTACAGTAAAGAAAGCTTGTTTCCCCCCGCCCCCCCCTAATGTTGTAATGTTCCTACTTAGTCAACACAGCTCTAACAATGACAAAAGCAGCATGAGACTCCATTTTCTGCAGAGATCTGCTGATCAATTCATAGTCATTTTCTTTCATCTCTAAGGGGTGTATCCTTAAGAGGATAATCATCATATGAGCTGACATGGACAAAAAAAGCTATTGCAGTTTTCAAAATCTAGCCAGGATTTTATTGGGATCATCATCATCATCATCATCATCATGATACACTGTGACATCTAATACTCCTCTTTGAAAACGCTTTTGAAGGAAGATTTTAGAGCTAGCGTATGCCATAATTATTTTATGCAGAATAGCATATGTTGCTGCACTATTTTGGTCGGCCACGGTCCCTCGGTGAGGGATAGCCCATTTAGAGTGGATTCCAATGAAACCCCTCCTGTTTCTCTCTCTCGCTCTCTCTCTCCCGTTCTCGTTTCCCTTCTGTCCGCTCGCTGACTGCCAACAGCCTCCCCAATGCCACACTGTCATCTTTAATAATGATGATATTAATATCACTAATTACTAATTCCATCAAGCAAAGCAACACAGACGATATACTGTAAAAACAAAAAAAAACAGCACTTTTTTTTTGCAATTGCTATAACACTCTTAAGCCTTGTTATTTGTATTTCGTCCGACATAAAGCACATTACGTCTAGGTTTATAGTCACAACTAGCTGAAGCGTGTTAAAATACGAAAACTGTGTTTGTGTGTGTGTGTGTGTGTGTGTGTGTGTTTTAGCTAATGTCATCACAGGTACGATAAGAAAGCCTATTTGTGCTAATGAGAATAAAACAATATAACCGGGAATATGTGGATATCGTCTGTATAAGAAGTCCACGGGCATCTCACAATCTATCAGCTATCAGACAGTATCGCTCAGGGTAAGCGAGCCGGGTCACGAGATAAAGCCCGAGATCGATCCATAGAGTGAGGCGGTACTCTAAGGTCTTCATGAAATGAAATGAAAAGAAGATAAAGCAGTTCTACCTTTAGGTCGTCCTTTGGCTGCTGTCATCGTGAAAGTGGCAAGGACAAAGGTTTCATTGAAACAAAATGATGCTGATCTCCCTTTCTCTCTCTCTCTTTCTCTCTCTCTCTAGCAATTCACGCATTCACCACTAGCAGAAAGATGGTCTGAAGCTCATTAGCCAGCCTCCAGCCTCCAGCCTATCAGGGTACACCAAAAACGGATGACAAATGGGCCGTGGAGCATCAGCTCACTGATCTAAATAATAATAGCATAATGAAATACTAATATAATAACAATGGACCAATGCAACTACTACTGATAATAATAATAATAATAATAATAATCAGATCAGTCAGATCAGATTTTTTTCCCAGAAGGAAATGTGTGCAGAACAATCAGACAGCCGAGCCCACAGTTTGTAAATGCAGTTGATCATTTAATGACAGATGGAGTCACGCAAGAGACGAGACACAAAAACATCCGGCTGAAACGGGCGCGCGCCCGCCTGCTCGCGCACGCACTTACATTTGATGACCCTGTCGGTGGGGTTCAGACCCATGACTGCGTTGGACATGTTCATGGGGCTGTGGTGCTTTAGGAGGGCGGCGCGGGCCGCAGCAGCAGCATCACTCGGTGCGGCTCCGCTCCCCGCTCACCGGAGAAGGAGGAGGAGCAGGATGATGAAGAGGAGGAGGAGGATAGGGAGGTGCACGAGCTCGGGTCTTGTCGCAGAGATCACGCGCGCGCACGGACGGACGGACGGACAAACGCACGGAGACGCGGACGCTGAAAGGCACCGGGGTGGAGGGTGACGGTGGTGACGGTGGTGGAGGGGGGTGGGGACTGTCCTAGCTACTCGCTCCGCTCTCTTCGGGCTTTCCTCTGGCTCCTCGGCGCGGAGTTTCTGCACCACCCCGGCATGATGGCGGAGGCAGGAACGCCCACGCGATCCGCTCGCGCGCAGCCAGTTACGCGCTGCCTCGTGCTGCCATCCGGTGGCAGACTCGCACAGTGTGGGGAAGTGGGGTGAAGGGGAGGGGGTGTGTGTGTGTGTGAAGGAGGTTCCCTAGTCTCTCTCTCTCTCTCTCTCGCTCTCTGTTTCTTAACTTCCTCTGCGGGAATTGTTACCAAACTTTAACTTAGACTGTGTATCTCCTTCATTATCAGAACATTATCTGCTCATGACTGGACATTCAATTCCATTTCAATTCAATTCAATTTTATTATTTGTACATAGTGTAAATTTTACAGCTTAAAAGTTTTTATATTTGTATAATTTTATTATTATATTCTTATTTCAGAGGTTACATTTTTGTTCGAATATTTTATTCAGTCATATATACAGTATATATATATATATATATATATATATATATATACAG
>JAQMYL010000012.1:8112160-8126557 GCA_030014365.1 Clarias pachynema | reverse complement strand
CCATCTAAACTGAGCGATCGGGGGAGAAGGGACTTAGTCAGGGAGGTGACCAAGAACCCGATGGTCACTCTGTCAGAACTCCAGAGGTCCTCTGTGGAGAGAGGAGAACCTTCCAGAAGGACAACCATCTCTGCAGCAATCCACCAATCAGGCTTATATGGTAGAGTGTCCAGACGGAAGACACTCCTTAGTAAAAGGCACATGGCAGCCCGTCTGGAGTTTGCCAAAATGCACCTGAAGGACTCTCAAACCATAAGAAACAAAATTCTCAGGTCTGATGAGACTCTCTGGCCACTCTACCATATATGAAAATTATACAAATATTGAAAACCTCAGCTGTAAAATGTGCAATATGTACAAGTAATAAAATAGAATTGAAATAGAATTGAGATAGAGGTGTACCAGATGTTAAGTGTATAAGTTATGCAGAATAAGTTACAACTGAATGCAGTTAGACCTCATTTGTGTGAAAAATGTCCAGTCACAAGCAGACGTGTACAACTTGTAGGCCATGTGCAAATGTGTAAATGTGCATATGTGCGTAAATGTGCAAGGGCCAATGTGAAGAGTAGTGTATGAGAGAGAGCTATCAAGTCAAAACTTGAGGCAACAAAAACTGCTCATAACTTCCCTTCAACTTAACATTTTATCGCATATATGGCGCGGGTTTAACTTTAGGTAAATATCAAAGGACTGACAAAGTTTTATTAAATTAAATTCTTTCCAGCCAGTTTTGTGTGATGCTGTGACAAAATATGGCTGGACAGACATACAGACAGTCTCGGGTCCTCCAATGTATGAAACGTAAAGATATCATTGAAAGAGTGAGTTCTGACCGAAGTACAGACAAAACCTTTTTTTATTTTTTTTTATTTATATGGATAACATGGCCTCACACGTTACACTCAACTTAAGTTATACCCGTGCTTCTACTTATATTGAAATTGTGGTTTCTATACGGCTTTCTAGATATTATCATGGTTAATTTTTATTTAAGGGCATTGGTGGCTCAGTGGTAGGTTTCTCACCCGTCAAATGATCTAATATTTAATTGGACCACCTTTTGATTTGATTCTGGCCATGGTATTGCTGTTATAAGGTTATGCAATATCACATCATTTTTCCAGATACACATTAATTTCTTGCCAGAATCCCCAAGTCTACACAGCTGTTTATTCCCAGTCCCATGAGTTCTCTTTGCATTGTGCATGTGGAAATGTTCAGCTTGCGCAACAGGGAAAAACTGATATGTATAAATCATAATTATTTCCTCACATGTTTCAAACTCATTTCTATACTCTTTCATTTTTTTTTAATTATTCTGTAAAGCTGCTTTGCCACAATGATTATTGTTGAAAGCACTATATGAATAAAAGTTTAATTTAATTGAACCGAAGCAGGGCAATAATTTGATCCTTTCGAAACAGAGTAACATGTTTGCCATGACCACAGGATATGTCTCCTGACATGGTTGTTTGAGAAATGAGAAGCTACTCAGAGCATCAATTAGGATTAAATAGCTCGTTGCCAGCTGAACCATATTAATCACTGCAGTAATTATCCAGTTGAAGCCTCTTAACTATTTGCTTAGTTAAATCCAGGTGGTGACTTTTTTGGCCAGGCAGTGTACATTTTTATGTAAACATGCACATGACCACTGAATGATAATGTCTGCATTTTGCTCATAAAACATCTCACAAGCATTTATATAATTAGCAAATACTCTAAACGCCATTAGCTACTGTTCATGCTAAACAATGTGATAGCATTTTAATGATTTACTCAAAAATAGGGCAGTGGTGGCTCAGGTACTATAGGCTTTAAGTTGATAATTAGAGCATTGATAGGCTTCACCACTGTTGGGCCCCTGGGTGAGACCCTTAACCTTACGTCCCATACAACCCAGTCAATGCATGCAGCTTCCCAAACCCAGTTAGAAAATGGGAGAGTTGTGACAACAGCTTAAATCCTGTGGTGACCCCTAGGAAAAGAACTATGAAGCCCAAGATTTACTCAGAACCTATTAATAATTTATTTTCAAGCTAACACTTTTGGCACCTGGGCTGTACTTTGAAAATAAACTCATTGCTCAATATCATAGCATCATTGCATGATTGTAAGGAAATTCAGATCATGCAACTTTAATCATGTGACATGTGGAATATTTTTACTGGGGTAAATAGTACATACATAGTACATACATGGTAAAGATACTGGCATAGTAAGGTTGAGTACAATGCCAATGGACTCCATCATTGTGTGTATCATATATTATTACATACATATTCATCCATCAATGCAAAATAATGATTTTTGGAGTATTTTAATGACTATATTTCATAAGTTAAAGTGTCAATACTGTAGACTCAGACTAGCAAAAACAATGTTTTCTAGGAACTGTTTTTTTTTTTTTACTTATCTGAAACCTGCACACATGTTCTTTTGTGAGTGCAATTTAATTGGGCAAGAAATGGCACCCCAGTCATGGATTAACCCCAGTGACACTGAGTTTTGCTGTGATTTGTCGAGTGAAAATTGCAGACAGGATACTAAATTTGGAAAACAACTAGCCACTGTGACTAGAGCCACAATGTACCAAGTCATCTCGAGCCCTGAGTCAGGCGTACGGCTTTCCACAGTGTGTGACCCGTCCAACCCGCAGTGAAAATGCTAAATACTTTTTTCTCTCTCCAATATACACAATATCTGTAAACCTTAAACTTCAACCTTGCACAATCTGATCTTATTGTTCCTGCTGCCATCATTTCAGGAATGAAGCATCACCACAGGAGGAGGATTGCTGACACGACTCTTTTTTATAGGACTGACAGGCATGTCAGCAATATCGCTGCACATTTTTTGACCGCTTGCATCAGTATGTGTGTTGTGATGAGGTGCAGCAATGGTAGTCACCAGGCCACATCCAAACCAGAAGACACGGTTATGCAACGAGATCCATGTGCTTCATGATCAACAATGAGGCCCTTTAATCAGGTGACAAGGCTGCTTTCTGCACAGCATGGAACATCTTCGCTGTAAATAAATTCTGGATGACTTTAAAAGAGGCTACTGTTACTGTGATACTCACAATGGTAGGGTTTGAAAAAAATTTGAGACAACTTTTAAATAACGAGGTGTGCTCATGTCAAAGTCAAGTTTATTTCTCTATATAATGCTACACTAATGCACTTATCCCAGCGTGTCACTAGTACTTGGATACCATCAAGATTAAATGTTGTCTCAGTACACTGGAGCCATGATCAGACTGTCTGCTTCACGTTTGAAACGCTGGCCTCCCAGGAACTCCTTTAATGGCCCAAACATATAGGAATAGCTTGACGCTAGGTCAGGACTGAATGGGGAATGTGCAATAACTCCCAGCTGAGTTCCTGTAATGTGCAAGTGGTGTTGGTGAATGCTTGTTTGTACAGTTCCTACTGACAGATACATTTCTTCCGCATGTTGGGTCCAAGGATGAGGTGTTCTACTCACTAATTGTTTACAGGAACGACTGTAGTTGGCTCCACGCCACCTCGGACATATGGGCTTCTTTAAAACGTTTGCACCATTCAAATGTTTTACTGCAGCTAAGAGTCTCATCACCATACTCTGTTTGATGTCTTTTGTAAATGTTAATCAGTTTATGCCTTCATTCATGAGAAATCTTATCACAAGTCCTGGGTTGACTTGAATGACCTTGTTTTTTCTTGCATTCGAAAAGATTCCCCTTCTGCAAAGGCTTTATGAATATGAACAGGTTTTACATGAAAAATAGTCCTCTTGACAGTTTCCCTGTATAACCTTCAAGGCTTTATCCGAAGGACCCATGTCAGACAGAACCCTGTTCTGATCATCCAAAAGTCTAGCCCTTCTTATCCTTCTGCACCATTTGGCTTCAAGTTGAGCATCATGATACCAAAGCCTAATAATCAACCTACGCTGCCAACTCAAGCACAGACTTAAGCCTTCATTCTCATTTTTTAATTTTCATACATTCTTTCCTTCTTATGGTTGTGGTGGATCCAGAGTCTATTCTAGGAACACTGATTGTAAAGTGAGAACATGTTCAGGGGTTCCAGGGCACCACACCCATTTACACCTCGGGGGAATTTAACTTACCCAAACCACCTACGAGATTTCTTTTGAGAGGTTGGAGGAAATTGAAGAACTTGGAAGAAAGCTACACACCCTCGGGGAGAACATGTCATAGAGAAAGAGAGAGAGAGAGAGAGAGAGAAGAGAGAAGAGAGAGAGAGAGAGAGTAACCTGAGCTCACAATCAAACTGGGGAATCCTGGAGAAAAGCTGTGAGGCAGGAACACTACACACTGCGCCACCATGTAGAACCAACTCATCCGGATGACTCACTTTACAAGAAGGAAATCTACATACTTGCTTCCTGGTGAGCATACACCTGCATTTCAGTTATTAAACCCACAAACCTTCATCTGTTTGATTGATGATGAACTGTTCAGTACCATAGTTTTGTCTCCAACTTTTTTTTCGATCAAGGTTAGGCAAAATGTGGTATGGTTTTTGCAAGTACTATACAGGAAACTATTTTGTTAACATTTAAAAAAAAAATGAAAACAATGTAACTAAATTCCAGCAGATTTCTATTTAATAATTAACAGCCTGTGCTATGCTGGATGTGGAAGATATGCCCGAAACAGCGAATTGAAATACATTCTGGATGGAACACTGGGCAACATTCATACTTTGGAGAAATTTAGCATTAAATATTTACATTTGCAGCATTCTGGCGGATATCCTTATCCAGAGCGATATCTCCTCATACATCTGAGGAGTTGAAGGTTGAGGGCCTTGCTCAAGGGCCCCCAACATTTACACTCGTGAGTTTCTGATCAATAGTCCAGCGCTGTAGTTAACCCCCAGGCTACCCCTGCTCTGCTGCGGTTCCTGCTTCCTGTTAATCATACACCTGCATGAGCTTCTGTAGGTGGGATACACGCTGACACAAACCTGAGACATCTGGAATAAAACCCGGGGTTCCTGGAGCTGTGAGGTGGCAGGTTTATCTAGCCGCCAAAAGTGATTGCGCTTCGAATGAACTGCTGTTTGTTTTTCCCCAGATGTATTTTATTGTGCACTTATTGTAATGTTAACCCTTCTACAACCTTCAACCCCTCACATTATGGTCTGATATGACAGCTATATATATCACGTATACCTCACTGCACATGGTGGTGGAGGAACTAGCCTAACACATAACTCACTCTCAGTTCAGTCATCAGTTAAATATTAGCAAAGCGTCCTGTTCACTACCTCCCGGAGAATAATTCCTTTCAAAATGACAAAAACATTAGTGTTGACACTAAATAAAGCAAGACTTATTATATAGTGTGGCGTATAAATATATATAGCACTTGGTATTGATTTGCTACAATACACAGTTGATGTAGAGGTGTGCAGCTCTCCAGGTGGTGAGACAGACAGCAAGAGAGAGAGAGGGAGAGAGAGAGGGAGAGAATGCATGTGTGTTTCATCTTGGATGTGGAGATGGAGGAATTGGGGGGGTGTGGGGGGGGGGAAGAAAGAGAGTTTTGGGTCCTCAGGGGAAAGCGAGTCCTCTGGATTCCTGTGCAGACTGACAGCATTCCTCAGCGTCTGTGAAACCGGACGTTTGCTCCACATCCCCCCCTCCCTCCCAACCCCTCCATCTCCTTTTCGGTGTCTTTCAAGTGGGCTTTATCCTCTGCCGTGCCAGGGGTCATGTGTCTGCTTGCTGGAGGAGACCATGTGACGCTAATCCAGAGCCTCCCACCCGTCCAAAAAAAAAAAAAAAAACCCTTCACACAGGCAGCAGCTGAGGTGTAGGAGTGGAGGGGGGCCTCAGGAGAGATGTGAAGCTCATTTCGAGTTCTTCAGTGATGTTTGCTTGTAGAATCCGCAATATATCCTGCCTGCAATATAAGGGGTTGGTGATTATTTTTCTTTCATTCCCTGCTTACCAAAACTGTTTAGAGGTGTGATTATTCATTTGATAATGTGATAATTAATTAATAACTGATCAAATAATAAGAAGTCATTAATACACAGCTCATTTGAAAGCATATACAATCACATATTGTTTTTGCTTTATTTGCGCTATGAATCTTGGTTTTATTGTACAGGATCCATGTTTTTCTTTATCCCCAAGTTCCTACAAGTACAACCAAGTCACATGACCTCTAATTCACCACACACTTAGGTCTTGTTCTAGAATGCCAACCCAAATCAGATTTTTGACATATCCACATTAGAATCGGTTCGCTTACATGTAGTCTGAATAGTAAAAAATAAACAGATTTTAAAACTGATTTTTAATTAATTAAGGTCATTTGAAATCAAATTCAGATCGCATTCCTAAAGATGTTTCTCAGTCTGGACTCTCCACCCAAACTGTCCATTTTTTCACTTGCAATCCGACTTGGAAGTTCAAGTCCACATGATCACGCAATATGCGACTTGGATCCAGGGTGAAAAATGATAAATAAATAAAAAACTATGAAGGAGTAAATGGAGATTGAAATAAAAAATAACTATAATTTTTTAGTTGCTATGTTTTGGTGCTCCCGGAGGATCTGTTTTTCCACTTTTGGTGCAATTACCCCAAAGAATGTAAAAGCTATGGCCTTGAATTTTCTGCACGGCTAAATTAACCGTGTTTTCTGGAAGAATGGCTGACTTAACCGCAGAACAGAAACGGTGAACAGTAGTCCCTGGACAGAGGATGTATCTGATAGCACTTTAGGAAGATGCATCAGTGCAGGCAAAGAGAGAGGGAATGTACAGAAACTGGATGATGTATGAGGAAATACTGTGCTGCGAGTGAGCCTCCACCCTTCGTTACCACAGCAACCAATACAGATAGGTTGACAATGTGTCGGATTTGGGCTGCCAGTCTGGACAGATCTGATCACTTTCAAATAAATGTGGACAGTCAGTCCTAAAGAGCAGATTTGTGAAACAAATCGGATTCTTCTGCAGTCTGAACAAGGCCTTAGTTTATTCAACTTCCCTAGTGCCTGTGACATAGGGGCTAAATTCCTCTAAACCTCAGACTTCCTCTAAAGCACCAAAAACATTGGATAGCTGACGGCTGATGGTTTCCTACTAGTACTCTGAATTCCTCACTGGCATAGATTGATTTATATTTCCAAATTGCCCATAGTGAATGTTCGGGTGTGCAAGTGTGTGCCCAGTCATAGGTTGGCACCCCATTCAGGGTGTACCCCACTTTGTTCCCTGAGCTCTTTTGGATAAGCTCCATTTCTCCTATAACCCTACACAGATAAGCAGTATAGGTAATAGATGAATGCAATTAATTATTTCAATGAGTGAGTTTAACAGTAGTATTAGCTATTTATGATGTATTTAGCTGGCTCCTATGCTAGGAAATGGTGACCACATATGCATACTGTACAAAATGTTTATTTTTTATGTGGAAAAAATAATTAGATGTAATATATACAATAAATAAGATTTGTCAACCCTGTGTTCAGTGCACATCATACAATAAAGCATCAAGCCATTATCTGACCTAATGACCCCACAAGATGGCTGCATATACCATTAGGAATGTACGACCACCTTTAACAATGTGGTTGAATAAACATTGGGTTTGTAAATATGTAAAGATAGCCAGACAGGTCAGATTCCCATGGGTTAGAGAAGTTATTGTGTACTTCATTGCTCTAAATTAGCTTCAATTTTAACTTACATAAATTACTGTAATACATTTTATTGGACTACTTTTCGCTTTGATTACAGCTGTGGCATCATTTAGATAAGCTTATGCAAAGTCACAAGACTTTTTTCTGTCCAGAGTTGCATTAAGATCTGGTGTTGATGAATGGAGCATCGGAACACTGCGTAACATCTTCTCCAGGACATCCCGAATGTTCTCAATGAGGTTAAGGTCCGGACTCCCTTGTAGACATTTACTGTATGTGTGAGAATGATGTCTCATGCTCCTTGAACCACTCTTTCACAATTTGAGCCCGATGAATCCTGGCATCATCCATCATCTCTTTCCCTGATGCCCATGCTATCAGCGAAGAAAAAATAGATTGATGGAAAAACCTGTTCGTTGAGTACATTTAGGTCATCAGCTGACCTAATTTTTTGAGCACATAACATTGCTGAGCCTTGACCTGACCAACAGAAGCAACCCCAGATCATAACACTTCTCCCACTGGCATATACGATAGGCAGTAGGCATGAGGGGTGTATCACTTCATCCGCCTCTTTTCTTGCCCTAATGAACAGGGTAAATGCTTACTAGCAAATTGCAGCCTTTTTTTTTCAGTAAAATAAGTCTTATCAAAATTGAAAACATTTGAAAACCGAAGCAATACAGTAAAAACTATGTATCACTTTGCCAAAGGTTTTATGCAACGTTGATGTGGAAACCAGGGTAGTTCTGTTTTCATTGCTACGATGTGTAGCTCAAAGTAACACCAGTACGATTATAAATTATGCTCTTCGAACACCTTTAAGTGAAATCATGACATTTCTTTTGTTAAATATGCGTTTTGCAAACATTTATTGACAGCCTTCAACAGCTGGCCTTAGACCGTGATTATCAGTGAGTTTAGTGTAAACAGGATTTGTGTACTTTGCCTAGAACAGGGAAACATATCGAAATTGTGGTTCACATCAATTGAGCTGTTTTTTAATGTTGAATGTTGAAACTTGTGTTGAACCGAAGTGTTTACAGGAAAAGATGTTGGAAATCTGTTTCTCTGTGAAAAGGAAGTCGTAGCTCAGCAGTTAAGTTTGCCAGGACATGCTGTCATCGTTGGACCCTTAAGCGAACCCCTTAACTCTCAGCTGCTCAGTTCCTGGCTTGGATGAATTTACGCTTGACTTGTAAATTCGCTCTGGATGGAAGTGTAAATGTAAAGAACATGTGTGGTAATTGACCTGAAGTCAATTTCCAGTGTCATTTTTAAATATTCTTATTTATACAAGTTGAATTCTTAAATCAGATTGACCAAAGACTGTTTTTAATTAAGCAATATCACATGAGAGCGAGTGCTGTTGTGAGGAATATCACTACGTCTGTGATGCAATTGTAGGCACGAAGGAGCAGCCTGGGTGCTGAAAGTATCACAGTCAAGAGTAATTTCACCCAAGTCAGGAACTGAGCAGCTGAGAGTTAACGGGCTTGCTTAAAAATCCAACAATGACAGGAGCGCTAAGAGGAACGTTCAGGCCCAAACCGGGACTTGTGACAAAATTTCCTATGAATCAAGGCTGGAAGTCATTGCAACATATCTGTACAATCCTGACTTCTCTCCAAGCCATTTCCACATGTTTGGGAAACTAAAAGGAGTTCCTGGGGAGGCCAGGGTTTCTGATGTGAAGCAGGCAGTCCGGTTAGGACTTCAACATAGTGAGAACTTTGTGCCTTGATGCTATCCAAAATGAAATGCTAAGATAAGTGCATTAGTGTGTCAGGGGATTGTATATGGAAATAAAGGGAGGTTTTAACTGCGTTCTGTGATTCTGCATGATCAAAAGTCACAGTTTCAGTTGAACGCTCCTCATATTTTAAAATACAATTTAAAAGCAATACATTTGCACTGAATTCAATGGGATTTATTTTGTGCAATGGACAACAAAACATCAAGCCATTATCTGACCTAATGACCTCCACAAGATGGCTGCATGTACCGTTATGGATGCACCACCACGTTTACCATTGTGGTTAAACAAACATTGAGTTTCTCCAAATGTATTCACACCCGGATAGAGAAGTAGACCACTTTACTACTTTCTATTGATTAGAGGGTTCCATGCTTGTGCTTTTCAATTGTGCTGTTAAATTGTGTATCTTTGAGAGTTAGAGTTGAATTTCAGCCTGCCAGTCTAACAATATTATGTTCATTGGTCAGTTTTGTTATATTTAGTAACTTCTTCAAGTGTTCATGTTGTATCATCTACTGGTGGTCTCTGACTTGTTAACATTATTTACCTTTTTTTAATGCATTTTTTTATTCGTCAGATTTTCTTTTGAATTTCCTTTGCGTTCTAATGACTAATCTTACCCAAATGCTTAAATGTAACGCTCCAGGTCCCCCTGTGACCCTGTATACAGGATAAAGCAGTATAGACGATGAGTGAGTGAGTCAGTAAATGTAAATGAAAATATTCCCTGATTTTCAAAGACGCTGGATTGTTGATTAATCTAAAGGTGGAGTGTTTAAAACACAAATAGCTAGGAATCCTGAAACAGAACAAAATTGTATTTCAATTTAAAGAAAAACGTAAGACATCACCATAGATACAACTTGGTCGCCTGCACCTTCTGACACAGGTAAAGAAAAATCAACAAAGTAATGATAATGTACTAATACCTAAGCAAAATGCTGGTGCAAACATTTGTATCATAAGACTATGGGTGTCATGCATATCTATGTAACATTTACTCACTTACTCATCATCTATACCGCTTTATCTTGTACACGAGTCGCGGGGGGCATGGAGCCTATTCCAGGATACTTAGGGAATGAGGTAGGGTACACCCTGGAAAGGGTGTCAATCCAATGCAGGGAACATGCACACACCTACACACTCTCATTCACACACTACAGGCAAAGCCAAGCTTTCCAAAGGGAAAGCCAATTAGCCTAATGTCTTTGGACTGTAGGAGGAAACCAGGAGTACCCGGAGGAAACCCACCAAGCACGGGGAGAACATGCAAACTCCATGCGCACAGAGGCGTGAATCGTTTCTCTAAACTCATTGCTGATAATTTAAAATTTAATCAATGTCTTTAACCAGGAGGAAGTTTGGCAAAAGAATTATAACTAACAGTCCACATATGAGGATGCTACATGGATAGACATATATAGTGTGTATATATATATTATATTAATATAATATTAATCGTATTATCATATCATTATCCTAATATTACCACAAATATTAATACCATATATCAGCACGTATAGCAATAAATTTAGTATTAAAATATTTATACAAGTTTTTCTTTTCCTGAAGTGTGTATGATTGATTTTGTATATAATATGTACTGTATATATCCTTGTATTATCCTCATATGAGGACTGTTAGGTTTAATTCTTTTACCAAACTTCTTCCTGGTTAAAGACATTGATTATCATTTAAAGTTATCATCTATGAATTAAGATAGATTAACACTCAGTAGAAATTGCAATGTACACAACAGTAGAGATATAGAAGACATATAAAGATATAAAGGACAAGTAAGTTTTTTTTAATTTATGACCAAATTGTTAAATGAGTATGCATTAGTAATGTATCTACTTATATGGTTCATTTTTACATGCCTAATTGCACAAACATGACTCCTGTCATAATGTTGTTCAAAACTTTTTTTGGTTATTTGCAATTACGTGGAGAAAAAAGACAGAGAGAAAAAAATAGAAAACCTAATGCGGCACATTGCTTTATTTCTTTCTTTTTTTTTTTGGTTGCCAAAGCCTCCTCGGCGCGCGCGGCCAGTGTGGATCGATGTTCATTGATCGTCCCTGACGAGCTGCTCCACTTTCCAGCCAATGTCCGCCCGCCTGCCGCTGGGGAAGAAGCCCGAAACGGAGGGGAAAATTTTCTGCCGCCCTGGCGGTGTCGCTTCCCCGCGCTTCGGTTGGCCGCCTGCCAAACGCACAGGACGCTCGCAAGAGGTGGAGTGGACCAAGAGTGGCCGCCGGATACAGCGCCGGAGGAACGGAGCGGAGCGGAGCGGAGCGCACAGAGAGGCGCAAGGGGTCTGCAAGTACCTTTACCTCAACCCGTACCGAACCGATACCGACAGCACCAGGTGCAGCAGGAGAGACGTGGATCCGACCAGAGTCCAAGCGCAAAGAAGACTGGTCCCAAGGCTAACGAGTAAGGAGTCATCTTATTCATTTCATTATCTTAATTAATAGCCATATTATGTGTTTCTTTTCCATAAATGTTAAGTGCTAATTACTGTTCGGATTAATTAAAAAGGCATGTGTTGGGGATAAATTAGATTATGCATTGCATACACACACTATTTGAATAGCTCTGACAAACAATACTGTGTTTACAGTGCAGGCTTCGTTTGTTTAAGGTAAAATTTAGGATGTTTCATCATCAATTTACATTGCTTTTTATGTATACTGTATATGATGCATGGCCACACATTTGAACATCTGTATAACTTATGCCATGGACAAACGTCGGATCAATCAAACAATCAAAAAAAGCCTTTTCATATAGCACTATGATTGCATGTATATTATTTAATTAATATATATATTAATTAATTTCATTTGTCTCTCTTAATCAGCACCTGAGGTTTAATAATAGACGTACACACACACACACACACACACACACACACATACACAACTGGCCTCTATTATTCTAATATGTTTAGAATAGATGCAGGTCAAAGTTCCTGGAAAGCATGAATGTACAAAAAAAAAAAAAAAAGTTTGTATCTTAAAGAGGCAGCCTATAAAAATCCATGTAGGGAGGAACAAAAAAAAATCATCAGCCAACAGCCATCAAGAATAATGTCAACAATGGGCTGCGTCTAACCTATCCATGCTCACTATGTTTTTCTCTCTCTCTCCCTCTCGCTCTCTTGGTGTGCCATAACTATACTTCATTCATTAGGCTCCAGTGCGCATGCATGCATGCATATGGCATTTACAGAAATGTAAAGCACCCGTTGTGGTTGCTGTTATTAAGGACGCATAGGTGGATGTGGTTGTGTTTGTCTTGTTGTTGTTGTTTTTTTCCCCCCTCTCTCACTCTCCTCTTTGGCGCGTCTCTCACCGGGATGGAAAAAAGTCCAGTTCGGTTTTTGCGTGAAGCTCCAAAAATCTATGAAATGTGTTTGCATGTTGCTCTCGGCGGAGCGGGGACGTGGAGGAGGTGGGAGGGTAGCGCGAGGCGACGACGGCTTGGAGGAGCCCACGCGCTCGCGTCCGTTCCGACCGAACCCTAGCACCGTTTTTCCGTTTGTTGTTGTTGTTTTTTTTATTTTCCTTCCCCTTTGATCACGACGGCTCCTCGTTACATTGTATCAACTAAAGTGTATATGTTGTGCGCGCGCGCGCCCGGCGTCTGTGCGCTTGTTTCTCTCGCTGTGTCTTTTTTGTTTGTTTGTTGTTTTTAGTTTTAATTATTTCTTTTTGTTTTATTAAACCCAACAAGCTCGGACGTTCATTCCAGGTGAGTGTTTTATTTAATCATGTATTTATTTAAATAATTTTGTTGTTGTTGTTGATGTATCTACTTCAGATGTTACAAATGCTTTTTGTTTATCATTGTATTTTTAGAAATGTATCATTATAAACATTATTATTATTATTATTAAGTATTATTATAGTACCCGGGCTTGAGCGCGCAAACCCTCTAAGAGGCTGCTGTAGGTGCGAATGAGGGGGGAAAAAAAGAAACAAACAACCTACAAACCTGGTGTTCATGTGTATGAGTATATTTATGCACCTAATATTTCAGGGTGGGAGGGAATGAGAGAAGGAGAAAGAGAGAGAGGGATCAGAGTTTGTCGAGGACTATTCAAAGTTACAATGACATCTTCTTCCGGAAGAGTGTGAGCGCAGGAGGAATAAACGGAAAGAATGTCGGTGAATTGAAGCAGCTCTCTCTCTCTCTCTCTCTGTACGTGCTCACGCATACCGAACCGCTGTTGTTGTCGCCATGGACACCCTGATCTCAGACCAGCCACTGAAACAATAGACATTACTATAATTATTGTTGTTTCTGTTGTTATTATTATTATTGTTGATGTTTTTCCTGTAAGTGACTGTTAGAAGTGACTGCAGGTTTCATTTGCCTGTAGTCAAACACCCAGGCTTTTACAACTTCTCCCCTTGTAATATGACTAATCGGATTTGCATACAGGCTTTTTTCTTTTTCGCTGTGCTTGAGAATTCGACAAATTCCATCTCGAGACGAAATAATCAGGCGGATACACACGCCGTTTTCCTGGAATCCGCAAGCCGCACACGCTCACCGAGTCATTATTGACCGTCATGTGTTAAATGATTGAAGCGAGACGAGTTGGTGCATGGGGAAACTTTTCTTCTTTCCTCATATTGACCGTGCATTCATCATTCATATATACTGTATGAACAGAGTATAATGCACGAGGCCGGCCTGTAATCAGTGATGATGTTGATGATGATGATGATGATGGTGTGTGGGTTATTCTGCTAGAGCAGATTTATAAAGAAGGACACGAGCAAGAGGGAGGGAGAAAGAGAGAGAAAGAGAGAGAGAGGTGGACCTGCGTTGAGGTTTGGGCTCATTGTTCCTGCGCGTTGACCGTCGCTCTATTGTCCCTCGCTCGTGCTGGAGTTCCCCGTGGGGGGGGGGGGGGGGGGGGGGGGGGGGGGGGGGGGGGGGGGGG
>JAQMYL010000012.1:8095946-8109367 GCA_030014365.1 Clarias pachynema | reverse complement strand
AAATATTTACACATTAAGTTTACTGAAAGTAAAAACAGTTGAAAGTCAGAGGACGTTTCTTTTTTTGCTGATATATATATATATATATAATTGAGTATATTAATCAATTAATTGATCAATCAATCAGTTCAATCAATTGATTAAATCAATCAATTTTTGTTTTTTCCTGTAAGTGTGAAATGTTCATAGGGAAATAATGAGAAAATAATGAGAGATCAGGTGATATTTGGGCAAAGTAATGAATCAATATTTTTTTTTAAATAATTGTCTAAAGCAGCCTACAGTTTTATTATGCAAAATACAAACGTTTGATTTTAATTTTTTTTTAGGAAATTACTTAACTGGATATAGAGTGCTGGGTATGGCTTGTTTATTAGGTATCCATATAAACGTAAAATGTATAAGTTTTTTTTTTTAAAGCTGCTTTGTGACTATGTTCACTGTTCAAAGCTTCATACAAATAATATTGAATATAATTGAATACGATGAACGAGTAAAAATGATGAACATAAACACATATCTTAAATTAGTGTATCAAGCAAATTATAAGCAGGCCTTATGTGAATCGTCAGACATCAGTCGGTCTTTGCCAGACATATACTGTCTACTAATTCTGCAACCTGTAAACTGGAACAGGTTTGTGATCTTTCTAAAGTCACTCCTCAGACAGCCTTCAAATACAGTAGCTCAGGATTTAGCTTCATGTTGAAAGCCTTGAGAAGCTCGGTAAGAAGCTTGTGAACAGAGTTTATGTTGAATGTGTGTCTTTATAATGTAAATGGTGAGCACTCCATTAAAAACCATCAATCTTCCCACCATTTTTCCAAGTACATCCTACATTGTAGCAGCTTCTAAATGGCCAGCCCCACCCATTTTAGAATTACAGTTAAGCTCAAGCTCTGGCTCAACAACGTCTGAATTTGGAGTGTAGTTTTTTCAAATCCTGTTTTAAAGGTGTTAGATGAGAAGAAGAAAAAAAAAAAACTCCTAATCCTTCCACCTGCACACAGCAACACCGTTTGATGCTGTCCAATCTCTTCAGCTTCCCACTGTTCTGGAGTAACTGCTTCATATTTGGTCTGATGAGGATCCCAAAGCAGCAAATCTCCTGCAGGAGAAACAGACACAAAAAAAAAAAGAAAAGAAAGAAACTATTTGTATAAATGTTGAGGTTAGCGAGAAGGCAAGTAGCCTCTCATTAACTCCACGTAGTAAATTAAAAGATTAAATCTAGAATGCTAAATTCTTCTCTGATTTTGTCCCAACTGAGAAACCTCTAAGAGTTGTCCTAAATACAAACCCTTACTAAGTACTAAAACTCTTGAGTACATCCCAACCATCCACCGTTCAAAGAACGGAACAATCCATCATGCATTTCAATGGGAAACAAAGTTAAAATATTATAACAACTCTAAATCACATGATTACCTGGTTAGGCCACACAGTTTTATGTTTTTTTCCCCCCTTCACCTTCTGTTCAATATGTTTGGCTGGTGCTGACAGGAAGAGGTTTGAGATTTCCATCGTTGTATATCTGTGTTGTCAAACTTTAACCAATCAACTAGCTAACGCAAGAGACCATGCGACTGGTCACAGTAGAGAGTTGAGATACTGTAACTGGTGATTAAGCAGCTAGTCAGAGGGGAGTAAAGGCTAGTCAGAGGGGAGTAAAGGCTAGTCGGAGGTGAGTAAAGGCTAGTCAGAGGTGAGTAAAGTCAGAGGTAAGTCAAGGCTAGTCAGAGGTTAGTAAAGGCTAGTCAGAGTTGGGTAAAGGCTAGTCAGAGGTTAGTAAAGGCTAGTCAGAGTTGGGTAAAGGCTAGTCAGAGATGGGTAAAGGCTAGTCAGAGATGGGTAAAGGCTAGTGGGAGGTGAGTAAAGGCTAGTCAGAGTTGGGTAAAGGCTAGTCAGAGGTGAGTAAAGGCTAGTCAGAGGTGAGTAAAGGCTAGTCAGAGGTGGGTAAAGGCTAGTCAGAGGTGAGTAAAGGCTAGGCAGAGGTGGGTAAAGGCTAGGCAGAGGTGGGTAAAGGCTAGGCAGAGTTGGGTAAAGGCTAGTGGGAGGTGAGTAAAGGCTAGTCAGAGTTGGGTAAAGGCTAGTGGGAGGTGAGTAAAGGCTAGTCAGAGTTGGGTAAAGGCTAGTCAGAGTTGGGTAAAGGCTAGTCAGAGTTGGGTAAAGGCTAGTCAGAGTTGGGTAAAGGCTAGGCAGAGGTGGGTAAAGGCTAGGCAGAGGTGGGTAAAGGCTAGTCAGAGGTGAGTAAAGGCTAGTCAGAGGTGGGTAAAGGCTAGTCAGAGGTGAGTAAAGGCTAGGCAGAGGTGAGTAAAGTCAGCGGTAAGTTAAGGCTAGTCGGAGGTGAGTAAAGGCTAGTCAGAGGTGAGTAAAGGCTAGTCAGAAGTTAGTAAAGGCTAGTCAGAGTTGGGTAAAGGCTAGTCAGAGGTGAGTAAAGTCAGAGGTGAGTACTATATTAGGTACATTGGGTTTCACTTTAAGAAACCCTTTAGGACACAAGATCATTCAAACCTTTGAGGAATGGCTTTTCGAGCCCGTGAGAAATAGCGTAAATTCTTACACAGATGCCCTCTTGGTCATATATTTCTGTATGTCCAGCCAAGTCCATCATCCTACTTTAATATCGAATATTTAAATTGATACATTTTTATAAACCTTCATTAAAATATTTCTGCAGAAACCCTCATGAATTGGCAATTTTTTAAAATGTAGTACCTGTGCAGCTATGTAAGATGACTACACTGCTCATAGCTCTCCCAGAAAAAGGCCTATACCTTTCAAGATACACACATTTGTCACTGCGATGGTACCCTCATGGGTACATGATGTGTACCTTTAGTTACCAGGAAAAGTGACTGCAGTGCACCCTCAAAGTATACATTCAGGGGTCATTTACATTGTACCTTGGGAAAACACTAGTCTCTTTGCGCAGTATTTCTTTTTTCTGACAGTTTATGGTCCAGTAATCACCCGACGAGGGAACATAGCGTGTTCCCAAGTGTATATTAATTCAAATGAAGCCCATCATCTCTGTGAATGGTCTGTTATATGATCACCTGGCAGAAAATCTGGACACAGAGAGATTTGAGCAGGGCAGGAGAGTTGTAATAAAATGAATTCCAACCAATTTGAACACCAAATCTAATACCCCATTACACTGGTTTTGGGACCTGGCTGACAAGCCTGCGAATGAATGACGAGAGTTGCAACAGAAACTGCAAAGACAACAGCAGAATTTCCCTTCTCTCTCTCAGCTCCAGGACAAGTCTAACTCTCTGCATCTTACCTTCCTTACTGTCAGTTTACTCAAAAACAACTGGAGTCATGGATGTCTTGTGACAAAGAAATAATGATTCTTCATGCTGGTGACTAGAACTGGATAGAGGTAGCCTGAGTTTCACAGTAAAACACAGGTGTATAGTCACATGCACACAGGAAGCTTAGACATGATTCGATTAGGCAAAGTTGCTGGCAGAAATACCGTGTTTTGCTGCACAACTCGCGGGATACCTCATGTCAAGAAACCGTGAACATGACAAATGCAACTTTAATGTTCATGTTATGTCAGAATAAATTTTTTTATGCCAAAGATAAAAGCAGCACAAAATAAATGTTCATGGAAATGAAGCATAGTTCAAGCTTGTACGATATTAAACGTACATTATTAAATATATTGGATTATGAATCTGAACACTTGAATATTATGGTAATATATATTATTATTGTTACACGTTATATACCATGTGTAGCTAGAAGATACAAATATTTGCCCACAGTCACGCTTCACCATGACTTGTTTTCATTAACACAAACTTGTGTACCGCTTAGTCGTAGTCATAGACAAGCCTGAAACAATGATATTTATCTATATATGTTGGTTGACCATATATGATTAATGTATCTGTTTTATATAGCATCTTAAGAGACTACTGAAATCTGGGTTGTTTGGTAGCATAGACCATATTAATTGCTTAAAAAGATATTTAAAAATACAATTAACATCTATTGCATCGTCCTTGACCATGACATTACACAAATATATTGATATACACAATCTTATTAGCCTGCTAAAGTTTTTGCCTGTCAAAACTGTGTTACAGTTGTGGGTGTAAAAAGCTAGCATAAAGCATGCACATCTTTGCTAGCTTGTTAAATCACCTGGCTACTGATCATTTATTTTCTAACTTCCCTCTCCGTCTATCCTCCAGGTCTGAAAGTCAGAAAGCCTCTTAAAATGTGTGCGAACACGGCATACTGTCAGTTGTAGGAGCGCACCCTGAGGCCAGCTCTTCGCCTCTGCTAGCGTCAATCTTTGCCGTGCACCAACCAGTGAGAACATTGCTGCCCTTTGCCTTTACCCTCCACTCCTCCTCCCCTCCTCCTCCCTCTCCCTCCCCCTTGAGCTGTGGGCCATGTCTGCCAGTGGGGGGTTGATGGAGGGAAACCAAGCAAGAGAGGACGAGGATGCTCAGGACAGCTGCTGCGCTGATGAAGAATCGTCGCCCGTGGTGGAGCGCAGGAACCGGAGCGGGATCATCAGCACACCGCTCAGCAAGAGCCTCAAACACTCCCGAGCCCTCTCTCAGTACATCGCCACATGCTCAGCCGCAGCTGCAGTTGCTAATGCTAATGCTAACAGACTTGCCCAAAGTTCCTTAGTGTCCACAGGGATTAAGTCTCACTCAGTGGACGCCCAACACAGAGGCCAGGTGGGACTTACCAAACTGGACCGGGGCACCCTGGTTTCTAGCCTTCTGGACTCTCCGAGTGGTTTGCATTTGGCGCAGGCGGCTGAGCTCTTACGACGAGCGAGCATGCTACTTCCTGTCTCTGACTCCTCTGGCCTTAGCGTGGGTGGGGACATGGAGGCAGTCTCAGCCTCTGATTCGCTGGGGAGCGTGACAGACTTTCCGTTGCTGAGCAATGGTGGTGGAGTTGGGGGTGCGTTCCCTTTCCACCCGGGCCTGTTCATCATGACGCCGGCTGGAGTGTTTCTGGCTGATGGGGCGCTGTCGCAGGTGACGGGAGCTTCTGAGCAGCAGCAAGCGCACAACGAGATGGCAGCAGCTGCCAGCGCCAACGCCAAGAAGAAACGCAAACGGTGCGGTTTGTGCCCGCCCTGCAGACGCAGGATCAACTGCGAGCAGTGCAGCAGCTGCCGTAACCGCAAGACCGGCCACCAGATCTGCAAGTTCAGGAAGTGTGAAGAGCTCAAGAAGAAACCAGCTGGAGGTCTAGAGGTAAAATGATTCAAAAAAATAATGAATGATTACAAACTGATTACAAACAGTTTTTACCATGAGCCCTTTAGTGGAGCAGAACATTACACACAACCTTGCATGTGCAGATTTTATAAATGAGCATTGAATCTTAAAGTTTCAGGATTATATCCTAGATCCTGATTGGCACATTTAATATACAGTAACATGTTAGCTATACACACTATGTGGATGAGTAAGTGGCTTTTGTGTATTCTTTCTCAACAAAAATGTAGGTAGGTTAGGACATGCTATGAGCTGCAGTGGTCAAGACCGGAGGTTACTGACAACACAGCACTTCCTAAACAAGTCTGTACTTGTACAAACTCGTTCTTGATGCGAAAACAACCTGATTTGAAACCGTTGGACATGACCCTGTAGATAACGTGGGTTGGAATTAGTTGGCACACTTGAGTTTCTAGGAGAATCAATCATCGCTTACACCCTGTCCTTCCAAGAGTTATGGCTCTCCTTTCAAACTTATCAAACTGACAAAGTCCCTGTGAAATCACTCTGTTAGGGAAAAAAAAAAGAAGTAGATGGTGTTCAGGTAAGGAAGCATGAGAAATAAGTCTCACAGGTATATTTTTTCAGGTCGGAGCCACCAGTACAAAATGTCCCATTTAAATGTGCTTTTTCCCAATCTCCATTTAGCAGTACAGTATGCGCCAAAACATACCGTTCTGAATGAAAAGATGAACAATATTGCCTTGTTGTCATCTGTAAGTTTATTTCCCTTTGAAAGAAAACAAACATAGATACTATTAGCTGTTGATTAACCACGGTATCAGTAAAGTAAGTGTTGGAAGTGTGTGTCCTACACCTCGCTGTAGACAGCGTTCATATCGTTCAAACATATCCCCGAACAAAGGTTTCTGCTGCAGACTCCTGCAAAAGGAGACGATTTGCTCGCGTAATGCAGACACAGTACACTACCAGAACGATGAAATTTCATAACAATAGACAGCATAACTGTGTTACTTGGTGGCGTCTTATTAAATCTCTCTCGGAAATGTTCTGCCACCTTTTTCAAACTCGTCTTCCATTCGCGACCACTTCCGTATGAGCGGAAATAATACTCAACTGTGAATACTTTTTCCTCCGCTGAGACCCATTTCTAACAAAAACTGCACAACACAACTTCCTTTTCACTACCAGGAACACGTGCGGCTGGAGCTATACCTGTCGAGAAACGCACACTCGTGGCCGAGATGCGTAATTTTAAGTACTGTATATTTTGGTGCGTGCCGTTTTTTTTGTGTGTGTTTGTTTGTTACTTTCCAACATTTTGAACGCACCATAATTCTTGATATCTGACTTAGTAGGATTAATGTTGATCCTTTGCTTGATTGGCTGCTTGGTGCAACAAAATTAATGATCAAAGGCTTGATGGTGAAGGATTTTTAATTTTGTTAACAATAACAGAAAGTAAACAACTGTTTTGATTAATGGTTGATGAAAATATGAGAAGGCAAAAATAAGAGATTAGCACTGCAAAGAAAATTGAAAATACACAAAAACATTTTTTGAACAGAAAATAAAAGCAGTTCTGTTTTTCTGTGGGGTTTTTTTCATGTTGTTTTTGGCTATAAAAGAAAAAAGACATTTTACCAGTTTCTTATTTGAAATGTATCGGATTCTGTTTTTTCTTTTTGATTTGTCCAATTTTCTCGTATAATTATTTGTGTTTGTCAGTGTGGACTCAAACAAAATGGCTTTGTGTAGCTTTTAGATATTGATATTTTGTCTATTTTGCTAAAATAAATGAAGTTAAATTAACTCAACGTATTTCAGTTGAATGAGTTTAACCTAATTTCAATTTATTTTTGTTCAATTTACATATTTTATTTCTGTAGAAGTTCTGCCCTTAATGTAAATTTGCCTTTAATTTTAAATATATTTTTAGTGATTATGTTTTTTTTTTTTTTTTCCTGTTGTGTTATGTTTAAGTGCAACCAATCAGCAGTGAACTATGCCACAAGCCCCACCCTCAAACCTGCACAATTGTTTAGTTTGGTACTGGTCCAGCAGCCAATTCAAAAGGTTTGAACTCCAGGCAAATTTTATTATAAGCTCCATTTGCATTATGCAACATTCAGTGTTCTTCCTGAGCCGAATCGGGACTGTTTGGGCAGTAACGTTATTGAACTGTGTAGGACGAGGAAGAACCCCCTGTGGCTCACCCCATCGCTAATGCAGGAAATTATTTCGCTCTTTACTTCTTCCAAAACCATCACACTATCTGCCCCTAGGGATGTTCTGGAAACTTCTCAGAGTAAGAGCGCTTATCTAGAATCTGTCATAATTTGATCATGTGGATAATTTGCACCGATTCCATACTTTCATCCATTAGGTATTTAAATCATTACGGTGTTTTCAGTGGCAGGATGATGGGAACAGAAGGTCTGACCCGAACTTGTACTTGATAGATAGGAAGGGTTGCATTATGGGAAGGTGCGCTGTTATCTGTAATAAATTCAATATATTGAATCCGGTGTTTATATGAACGCATTCGGGTAATTTACTTAAATTATACCCAAAGTGATATGAACATTTACTCTTCTGTTCAGTTAGGATCTAGTCATTCACGCAGCAGAACGAGATCTCTGTACTTAAATCAGACTTAAATTCATGTTGTCAAATCACTGGCATATTATATGATTTTCTGTTTCTGAACAAGAATCAAAATGGCTGCAAATTAGTTCAAAGTACATTTGAAAGAAAAAATGCTTCCTCAAAATTAAGACAGTTTATCATTAACACGTCAAGACATGTTTAGTGTCTGAATTTGACAGTGCAGCTATAAGGCAAATTTTGCTAATGCATAATCTACAGTGATAACCGTCAGTAAGGAATTATGTAAATACATTATAACCAAGTTGAGTCCAAGTAATTAAAGACATTCGGACACCGCAGTGAACAAACAGACATCAAATAAATGAAATATTCTTGAATAAATATGTTTACTTAAATTATTCTCTGGTATTTAAACAGTTCTTATAGACATTTTCCATTTCCAAACAAGAACCTGAATACCTACAACATAATACACAGTACAATTGATGGGGGAAAAAAAATCACACGTACAAAATTAGCCTAGTCTACAGGAACAATGTGATTTCAGGCAAGACTGCATTTCCTGGATGCAAATTAATTGAAGGTCGTAAAACTTAAGGTACTTCCTTGCCGTGATGCTAAGTGGAAAGTAAATTTAGCCCCAGTTATACAGATATTGTTTATGTAATAGTCTGGTTGTCTGCCAGTCTGCCACTTGTGAGATAGTGTAAGCTTTCAAGAGTTTCCTTTGCTCTTCATTGTTTTTTTTTGTTGTTTTTTTTTAATTGACAAATTATATAAAAAACATGCATCCCCTAAAAGGAAATGAAAGAAAAAAAAACACATGGAGTACATTCCCAAAGTCGCCAATATTAGTAACAAGTTCCGTTCCGAGTGCTTGTTCGTAAGTCCAATTTGTTTGCGAGTTCAACAAACATTATCTAGGTACTAGGATACTAACACAGTTAGCTATATACACAGTATAAAACTAACATGTTCCATGATCTTGAATCGTGCCAAAGGTTGACTTATGCATGTTAAAAGAACGAGCAATGTACAGTTGTATGCCATCTTTTCACCTCGCTCCATTCTCTCAATTATTTTCACTTTTGTCTCCAGCGTTATTGCTTGGCGCTTCTTAGCAGTACCAACTTCATAGACGCTGCTTTTACACTTGCTTCCGGACATCCTGGGATGCACACTGCAATCACGTGACAATGAACACCGGAAATTGGAACAAGTTCGTATCTCCGGACGTTCATAACTCGAATGTTCATATGTAGGGAACTAACTGTAAAAAAGGAAAAAAAAGACCTATGTTTGTTCCAGATCATTTAAACTGCAAGTTCCATGGGTTCTAACCAAGCAAATACGTTTAGAATTTTTGTAACCAATCATAAGGCAAAAGGCTTAATCTTGTTCAACTTTGCTAATGGAAGCTAGAAAAGGCTACGTTCACATTACCAGCCAGAAGTGACTTAAATCTGATGTTTTATCTGAGTCACTTTCATATTTTGTATCAGATATATATCAGATATATGGTCATGTGACTTGAATGAGACAGTTCAGATCGGAAACTTTTGCTTCCGCGCATGCATGGGGCACACACTGATGTCAGTCAGCACTGACATCATCAGGGTTTTATAGCGTTGATAACAACAGCTACTGAAACAGCTAAAAGTGTCTGGCTTTCTTTCCTTCTTCGACCTCAGCAAATATAGCCGACTAACTGCTTGCCGTCCTCCAGAGCGAAATCCCAAGCATATTCTTGCTAAAATCGCATCCATTGATTGAAATGGATGAGCAGTCGAACATATATGATGTGTTTGATGGCACGAACAAAGACATATCGATACTGTATGCGTGCTGTTTCAAAGGACAGACGCGTCCACATTGGAATCAGATAAAAGTCGCTTCTAATTATGAACGTTAACGGTCATGACATGCAAATCGGTGCGGCTTGAAATGTGAACATTCAAATATTTCTGACTCTATAACCAGGAACCTGTGTTTAATTGAAAGTTTGTGTAGAATTAAAGCTGTTCCAATATGTTCCAGTATGTTACTCCATATTGTTAGAGCTGTTGTTTTAGAGATATTGCGCAGCTTTATCTAACGATTATCATACAACTGCGACTGGTCATCCCGCAGGAATTTTCCGTTCTGTCCAGGAGTGTTAAGTTTTGGCTGGAAAGAATATATTAAGGTGGGGTATATGGCTTGTTTTCACATTGCTGGGTTTGGTAGTGGTTTGTTTATTGAAAACTAAATTTTTTATGTGTGATAGTATTAAATAATTGCGAGATTAACAGTTGCAATTGTGAAATGTTAGTGTGCAGTTGTGAGACAGGAAGTGACAAATGTATGAAGTTGTGAGAAAGAAAGGCACAGTTGTACGAAAAAAGGTACAAATACAAAACGATACAAATAATTGTCACTCATTCACTCAACGTCTATATCGCTGTATTCAGGGTCGCCTGGAGACTATCCATGGCACGAGGCGGGGTACACCCTGGACAGGATGCCAATCCATTGCAGGGCACACACACATACGCACATGCTAATTCACACACTAAGGGCAATTTGGGAATCAACCTAATCTGCATGTCTTTGGACTGTGGGAGGAAACCGGTGTACCCTGGGGAAACCCACTAAGCACGAGCAGAACATGCAAACTCCACGCACACAGAACCGAGGCGGGAATCGAACCCGGACCCCGTAGGTGCAAGGCAACAGTGCTAACCACTACACCATCATGCCACCTTTGATACACATGATTGTCATTTTTTTTTAAAAATAAATCTGCGTAATATTTTTCAGTGGGGTGGAAACAACCTTTCATTCAAATCTAATCAGTTTAAAGGCACAATAGTTAGATCATTTTAGGTAATATCATTTTTTTAGGTCTCTGACCATGTTCATAAGTTCCACAGGCAGGATAGGCATTGGCCTGTGAAGTGTCGGAAAAAAATGACAAAAAACAAACAAGTGTTCCTAATTTGGAGTCAGGTTTTCCAACACATTAATTCACTTTTGCTAAGAACACGGCGTAACAACATGATTTTAATCATCTTTTTAATCTTCCAAGTTATTTCACTGTGTCAGAATAAAGAAATCGACCGCTGAACCTCTAATTGCGAAGTATTTCTGAAATTTAAACAATAACTTTCTGCTTTTATACTTCTGGCCTGTAGTGTACAGACTTTCTCCGTGACGTTTTATTAATTCGGCTTCTTTGAAAATGATATCACGCCGTTCTAGATTTACACAGACTCCTGAGGTAATGTGATCCTTCATAGGTGCTGGGGATCTTTTGTTGTTGTTTTTTTTTTTTTGCCGACAAACTCAAAGGTGGTCTGATTATTTTAGTCCTCTCTATGATGTTATAAGCCGAGGTTTCATTCTTTATTGGTATTTTTTTTTACGTTTTAATCGGGGTGTTCAAGTCAAACTGGGACTTTCGATTGTGCAGAATAACCGAACACAGTTATGAGAGTAAAAACTCCCTTTATTTCTCTATATAATCTCCTGCTACACTAATGCACTTATCCCAGTGTTTCACTAGTGCTTGGATACCATCAAGGTAGAGCGTTTTCTCAGTACGCCGGAGCCATGATCGGACTGCCTGCTTCCTGGACTGACCTCCTTTAATGGCCCTTTCCTTTAGGGAAACAAAAACAACCTGGTTTATCCACATAGCCAGTCTCATACTGCCCATCACATTGTTTGCACGTTACAGGAACTCGATTGAGAGTTATTGCCACACCCCCTGTACAGTCCTGACCTCGCTCCAAGCCGTTTTCACATGTTAAGGGACATTAAGGGAGTTCCTGGGAGGCCAGAACTTTAGATGTGAAGCATGGGATTGGCGTACTGAAAACTTTCTAGCATTAGTCATGAGTATCCTACAGGTAATTAATGGAAATTAAAATGAGATCTGTCTCCCATTTTTACTTGTTTTTGGTGATTTTTATCTCTGATTAAAAACCATGACATGATCTAAACTAATAGACATTTCGTGATCCGTTGCACCCCTAATGGTGATAGTCATAGTAAAAGAAACGTGCATGCTTTGCTGTAATTTAGAACCAGCTGGGTGTTATAGTTTAATCACAGACGAGACCAATGTTTATTTACGCCACATCACCTCAGGAAACTAATGCTGTCTGAATAGAGCTGAAGATACAGTACAGTATTTTCTAAGTGCACAGTTCCAGGATATCGAATGTGAACGTGTGATGAAAACGATCTTGCGAATGGTTTTGCCACACATCCAAAGCGCTCCATCAATTATCGCTTCGCAACATCTGCTTTAAATATGTGTAACTGTAAATTTCTCCCAGTCTAGTGTAAAAGTGACCGTGGTGTGCAGCAGTGTCGGTTGGTCTGAACGTACACCATGTGTGTGTGGGGGGATGGGACATGCGTGTGTGTGTGTGTGTGTGTGTGTGTGTGTCTTACACAGTCCATCTGGCCATTGCGGCTGTCATCTGGAGCACCAGGTGTCAGTGTGGCCTGGAATCCTGTCTGTATGTTTGTGTGTCATTTGGCATTAGAGACACACAACCCCTCTCTAGTCACGGTGTTTGTAAATGCCACAGCTCTAGGTATAGATCAAACCGGCCTATTTTATCAGTTACACAGGATATGAAGCTGATAAGCAATGATTGTAGTGTAGCATGTATGTTGCTTGCATCTGCCTGTGTATTCGTGTGTGTGTGTGTGTACATGGGAATGCTGACTGCTCCAGTTTCTCTGGGGAGGATTTTGCTGGGAGTTAAAGGGGTCGTGAGATTGGAGCATTGGAGTGAGAAAAGGCTTAAAGGTGTATGTGCGTGGGTGTGTGTGTGTGTGTGTGTGTGTGTTTAGCTAAACATGCTGTAAACCACAAGAGGACTAGTATATCAGTAGATATGGAAACTCAGCCTAAAGACATGACCTACGTTTCACGGTCAACCCTAGGAAACGGCCAAAGCATACATAAACAGCATGAAGCCTGTTGTTATCTAGGTATGGTTACTGAGAACTAACCCTGAGATCATTGACATGTGATGCCTCTGCATACAAACTCCCCGCCTCACGAATTTTTGTCTTAAGGACTGAAAATTTGTACGAAATTTGCATCGCCATATGAAGCATTTTTGGCATATGAGCGAACTAAGCGAATGCCGGCAAGTTACTTGTAGCCGATCAAAACTTGTTTGCGTCAGTGGAAAGACAAGCAAAGCGAGTTTGCATATTTTTTTGTGGGTTTTTTTGCACTTTGTGCAAAATTTTGTAAAAAACATGGCACCATGGGTCCCAAGTTAGTTTTTAGTTTAGTTTTTTTACTTTTTTACTTTTTACTTTCAGTTTTGTTTTTAAAGCAGCCAAGTTCCAAGAGGAATCATAAATTAAGGTTAAGTGAAGTTTCATGTCTATTTACATGTCTTTTCTAAATGTTTTGATTGTTTTATATGCAAAAAGAAATATGATTATAGTGTTATAGTGCTGGAAATTGGTAATATTGGTAATATTTTTGGGTGTAACCAGTGGTGTCAAAAGTATTCACATTCATTACTTGAGTAGAAGTATAGATACTAGGGTTTAAAAAGACTTCTTTAG
>JAQMYL010000012.1:8077419-8092805 GCA_030014365.1 Clarias pachynema | reverse complement strand
GCATCACCCGGGGTTCGAACCAGCGATCTCCGGATGATAGGGCGAGCGCTTTACCACTGCGCCACTCGGAGGCCTTTATATTTAATTTTAACCAACTATGCAAACAAGACTGAGTAAAAAATGTAAAAATGGGTCACAAAGGCAAAGAAATAGCACAGATACACATGATCACATGTTTTTATGGTTGTCTTCAAGTGTTACTATGACCAAAAAAAGTATACAAATAATGCTTATTTTGAGAGTTTGCGATATCATTCCCATATTCCAGTAGTAAAATACATAATATATAGTAATATATATGTAAAGATAATAGTCATCATAACTTTCTACCTGACATGTCTGAAAACCCAAATCCACAGTTTGAAGTCTGAAGCCTCCCGGTGTTGCCGGCACTTTTCTGTGGTTAAGGATTTTGAGTCAGAGAGACAACACGTTTTTTATTTTTTACAAAAAATAGTGTTACTTAACAAAGAAAATAAAAGTCAGGTGATGTTTATTCAGCATTTAATGGAAGGAGTCTCCAGTGGCAGGCAGCGCTTTGTAACGGTCAGTAAGTTTGCCTCTTTGCAGTTAGCAAGCTGAATTTTTTTTTTGGTAAAACTAGACTTGTTATGAGACTTGCGATAGTCATAGAAAGTGTATTGCGACATCAATAATCATTACATTAGCATAATATTGTCATATCATCAAGCCTATCGTGTGTTATGATGTCGTATTGGCAGTAAGACAGGACGGATGATGAAGGCGTGAAGGCTTATACGGCTTAAACAGCCCTTATTGATGTCACAGAGGGGGGAAGTTGCATGTATTGACTGGGCTGTATGTGTGTGTGTGTGTGTGTGTGTATGGGGGGGGGGGGGGTTCTGGTGATCGTGACTGGAGAAGGAAAGGTGTGAGTCGGTCTTGCGTGCGTGTGTGCACATGTATGCGTGTGCGTAATGTTTTCCACTTAAAACCTTTGACAGCTGTGTGTGGGAGGAGACAGGGACGGCAGTAATCCAGGCTCCGCCCCTTTCCCAAAGAGCTTAAGCAACAGCCAGACAGATGAGGTATTTTAGGAACACGTCTGTGTGTGTTTGTGTGTGTGTGTGTGTTTGTGTGTGTGTGATTTAGTGAGAGAAAATTAAAAATAACAGTGAGAAAAATAACGACCGAAACTGTCTGCAGTGTCATATTTGTGTACGTGGGAAGGATGAGTGTTTTTTACTTTGTGTGTTTGTGTGTGTGTGTCTGCACACACACACACACACACACACACGCGCGCGTGTGTGTGTGTGTGTGGCCAGGGACTGATTTGCCATGTGCTTGCGCCGGGCGTCCATCTGTGTTGGCTTGTCAGGGGGGTCATGGAAGGATAAGGGGAACTGTGTGTGTGTGTGTGTGTTTGCACATTTGTGTGTTTGTGAGTGTGTGCAGATATGCCAAGGTCCTGTCAGCTATCTTGGAGAGTAATGAGGGAGAGGGTGTCCAGGACAGGAAAGGAGTGTGTGTGTGTGTGTGTGTGTGAGAGAGAGGTTATTAAGTCACAGTAGGTGAAATCATCGTCTGTCCATGTGACTTCATAATTAAGTAACTTCACTCCTCCTTGTTTCTCTCTTTGTCTGATTCTGTCTCTCTCTCCTGTGTGATGACGGTTAGCTTTTCCAGGAAATGCTGCAGTTGGCTTGAGTCTCTCAGTGCCATTCCCCACGTCCCACCGCCGCCCGGCCGGCCCCCACAGCCGCAGGGCATGCTGGGAAAAATCCACCACTACTGCGGCATTTCAGGCTCCACAGGCTCAGAGTCCAACTTCGTACTCAGAGAGAGAGAGAGGTGGGGGAGGGGTGAGAGAGCAAACGTGACTAATAGGGGGTAAATCAGGCAGAGAGAAAGAGAGAAAGAGGGAAGGAACGAACATAAAGGACGCACAGTCCAACACAGGTGTTAATGCTCCAGTCTTCAGGAAGTTTGTCAGTGCTGTTTTCTTCTCAGATGTTTACCTTAAAGGGAAACTCCAGTGTTTTTCAGGCTAATCCCTGTCCGCTACATCTGTAGCGTATTTGCGATCACCGGTGACGTGGATTTTAACACGTGAAACCGTTACAAAACTCCTATGTAATCGAAATCAAAGGACAGGTGTTACATTCCATCAAAAACTTGAAAATGTGAGTTTATCCTGTGAACTCAAACACTCTTACATTCTGATGGTCTCATCCTGTGTTCAACCAAAAAAATCGTAATTTCCAATCTCCAACTTAATGAAAAAAAAAAAAAGTTTATACCCAGAATTCCTACATGTAAAACTCAGAAGTCATCTCAACCCCAAGTTCAGCAAGTGACATCAGATCTACAGTATATGGCGTCTATTTAGAGCAGTGGATCATGGGCAAACGTTTCATTGATTTACTTCAAAATTTGGCCATTCCGGTTTTGAATTTGATGTTTATTTTAATCAAAAATTTTATTCCAGTTTACATGAAGTATTAAAACTACTATCTACTATCAGTCTAATAGGATTGGTGGCTCAGTGATAGGTTTCTCGCCCACCATGCAGAAGGCTTGGGTTTGATTCCAACCCAATGCCCAAACCCCAGCCAGTGCCGGTCCCAAGCCCAAATAAAATGGGAGGGTTGCGTCAGGAAAGGCATCCGGTGTAAAACCTGTGCCAAGTTGTATATGAATCGGAACGGATCGGGACGCTTTGGCAACCCCTTGATGGAAACAGCTGAAAGGCCAACAACAGTCTAATAAACATTGAAATGTTGTGTAATTGTGTTGTCGGTTGTTGAAATGTCAAGTCTAATACAAAGTGATAATCGTTTGTAATCTTCTACTCCACACTCCAGTCCTGTAGTTATGCACCAACTAACCATAAACTTAAAAGAAGAAGAAATACTATTACAAAATGTGAGTATTTGCAGAAGATGACAAGTGAGTTCTTGTATTTTTGTAAAGAATTTCTCAATTTGCAACCATTTAATACTGGTACTGTAGGTTTACCTAATTAAATTAAAAAGTGTGAATTGATTCTGAATCGAAAACTGACCCATCAATTAAATTAAAAATAACAATTAAATTACATAATTTATTAAATTGCAACATCAACAGTAAACAAAAAAGAGTTGCACTTCTTTACTCTATCTATCTATCTATCTATCTATCTATCTATCTAATTAGATCAATCAAAATTCACATATTTGTTTGTTACAATGATTAAATTGACTATACAGTTATAACAGTTAACTTGTTACTACCAAAATAGGCACAAGGATGTGTCCATTTTTTTTTTTTGCTTTTTATTTCTTTCTTTCTTTCTTTTTTTTTTTTTAGCTTGAACAGAAAACAGTTAAAAATAACCACAATGAATTCTAACATACAGTTCTAAGTACATTTTGGAGTATTGTTTGAATTCTCACTGGATGAATTGACAGTCCCTTGATAGCTCCCACGCTACATTATGTATTGGATCGATGCATTGATTTAAAAGGCAGCGGCTGAAAGAAGTCGAGGCAACAATCATAAATCAGTTATTGATGAGACAGGACAGATAGTTGGCAATGCTAACTGGTGATGTAAATGGACGTGTAAATAGATTAGTGAAGTGATTTGGTCATATGAGCTTATAGTATATCATCATATAGGCTTATAAAGCGTATTTTATCGTATTGTCTGAAAGACCAAGTTTACATGGTTGGTATGTTATTTCTCAGAGTATTATGAATAATAATAATAATAATAATAATAATATATGCATGACTTTGTGATTTCTTTCAGAATGTACCCCAAAGTGGCCATCTTAAAATATAAATGTTTTTTTTTTGTTTGTTTGTTTAATGACCACTGAAGTTTGAATTTAAACAATCTGATTGCATACAGTAGGGGCACAGTGGTGTAGTGGTTAGCACTGTCGCCTTGCACCTCCAGGGTCCGGGTTTAATTTCCCCCCTCAGGGTCTGTGTGCGTGGAGTTTGCATGTTCTCCCCGTGCTTGGTGGGTTTCCACCGGTTATGCCGGTTTTCTCCAAAAACATATTAGATTAGGCTAATTGGCGTTCCCAAATTGCCCTGTAGTGTGTGAATGTTGACTGGATGTCCAACCACGGTTGTGAAAATGGGAATAAATACACTGGTCACAATTGGTCTCCATTGTCCCAGGAATGGATTTCAGCGCTACACAATGTTGCGTTACTGTTTTTCAACGGTTTTGTTGTATCCATAAATGGCTAAGATCCACTTAAGGATAAAGAATTTACAAAAAACGTTGAATTTCTGAAGGTATTTTTGCAAAAATATCATTATAATGGATGTCAACAACCTTCGTTATAAGTGAGTTTCAAATAAACTGTTGTTTTTATCCTACCTAAGATAATATTTAAAAATTCTCCTCTGAAAAAATAGAGATTAGATCCAAAAACACTGAAGTATCCATTAAACCGTGGTGCGAAATGATTCATTTACTGACCACTGCTGTTGTCTCTCTTCCTCTCCCTCTCCCTCCCCTCCCCCACTTTTACTTCCGTGTGTCTCTAAGAAGGTGATGCTGCCCACCGGAGCTCCTTTCCGCTGGTTCCAGTAGGACGACGGCCAACCGGACTCCCTGGCGAGCTCAAATTAACAAACTGCCAATCACGCTCAACGCCAACGCCCACTCGGACTGCTGCTGGCTCATAAACACTGGCCACAAATAACAAAACGAATAAACAAACAGCCTCTACTAACTGAGAGAGGTAAAAAAAAAAGAAGGCACTAAACGAGGACGAAGCTTGTTCTTCTGAACCAAAAATAGACTGCCATGGCAGCGTATCACTGCTTTGTTTATTTTTTGTTTGTTTGTTTATTTGTTTGTTTGTTTGTTCCTTCGTTGTTCTCTATGTTCCAATTGGGAACCGTTCTACTTATTGTGGAGTCGTGTCCTTTGTTGGACACTTTGGGAACTCTGGACCGCCAAACAGAAGATGTACAATCATTTTATTTTCTGTGTTTTTTGTGTTTTGTGTTTCATGTGTGGAGGAATGCTGTATTTGCGTTAGAGAATGTAAACTTGAGACTCTGTATTAAAGCTAGTTATTAATCCAGAGCACTATTGTACAGTTAGCACCGACGTTCTTACTGACTGCTTCAGTATATTTCGATATGTTTATTTTTTTTGTTTGTTTATTTTGTTGTTTTTTCCCCTTTTTTTTGAGGGGAATAGTTTGTCATAAAAACTGGTTTTCAAGATCGATGTTTGATATCAAACCGGATAAAAAGACAGAAATCATTATGATGTAGCATCCCTTTTGGCAAACAAACAAACAAAAAACATCTACTGTTAATTTTTCTTTTTTTTTCATTTTTGTATTGTGAACCAGAATCAATGTAGTTCTGCACTGACGTCATTCAAGGATGGCTGAGACAAACGGAAAAAGGAGCACGAACACCAGCCCGCGGCGTTTACAGATCGGATTACTTTGCACGTTAGGTCGTTGTATCCTGATTGGTCGAACGGAAATCACTTAACACGGCAGAGATCCCTAACCAAAAACTGGAGGCCCTTATGCTCCTGAACCACGTCAGAAAGCTGTCTGTGCGTTCACCTAGCTTCAGAGATTCCGAGTGAGATTAAAAAGGCTCAAGGACAAAAGACATCCCTCCCTCCTGCACCATAACCACATGGTGGAAGCCATCTTGGATGGCTGACCACAATCCGCTTAATCAGTCACGCTGGTGGTGTTCTGTTCCGATTTTGTGTTGAAGCCTGGCTAGAAAAGGACGAATCCCAGATCCATAAAGTGTCTGAAGGTCTTCGGTGCGACATCCGTGTCTCTACAGCCACCATCCCGAGGGCTGCGTTTGTAAACTGAATAAACGAATGCATGTATCTGTGTCAGAAACCGACAGCTCTGAGGTCGCAGCTTTCCTCAGCTTTGGAATAAATAGAAATACCAAACAACTCTTGTTTGAGCCTGGAATACGTAAATGTGTCCCTTATAGCAAAAAGTTTAATGGCTCTTAGGAATAATTAGAAAACACACTCTACTACAAAGGTAACTCGGGGTCAAATCCATGTCCAGGCAAATTTCCACTTTCCAAACATCTCTGTCTTTTGTAGCATGTAGGGAGGATTTACAGCCTGCATGTGGGAAAAAGCCGTCACATCGGTATATTTTTGTTTGGAGTGTAGGAGTGAATGAGTGTCTAGGTCTGGGTTTTGTTTTGTCTTATTCTTCTCTCTCTGTGTAAGCTCTGTCTGGATTAAATCTTCAGCCTATTACAGAAACAATGGGCCTCATTTATGAATCGTTTAGTAACGTTGTGCGTAAAAAAAAAAAAAAACACAAGATAAAAAAAAAAAAAAGAGAGGTAAGCCTGATTTTCTTTGTGCGTTTATAATTTTTTATAAATTGCAATTACGTCTAAAAGACCCAAAGAGTGTTCACAGCACGGCTGATTTACGAGAGGCGTCATAAAATTGTTTCTATTGCTAAGAAAAAATAATTAAAACGAACATGGTCATGAGCTTAGCCCTTCTCTACATATCCTCCATACACTTCTCCTAACGATGGATGAGCTGGTGGAGACGGTCTTTGATGAAGCCTTTGTTTTGGTTTCATCTTGGTAACCTCTTCGCCATCTTTTAAATGCCTGCCACAAAGTGGTTCTTCAAGTGATGGTCAGGGGAGTAGAGGCGATGAGGCAGAATTTTATACCCCAAATCGAATGCAAGTTTCACTTGTTTCATGAGCTGAATGGGCTGACACGTTGTCATGAAGACGGCGAACCCCGTTCGTGAACATTCCGCGACATTTTCTCTTGGTTTTGACCCTCTAGTGGCATTGTGCGGAATTATACTGCAGGTTTTCCAACAGGAAAAGTTCATGAACATACTCATTTCCGGAGACATAATTTGGTCAAATACTTTCCGTTTTTTCATCCGATAATATGAATTTTATGACCGCCCCTCATAATGTTTAGTGGCGTAACAACATCCAAATGCAAAGCTGACAGAGCTAAACAGTCAAAATGACAATTAAATAGAGAAAGAGCGCCCCCTAAGTGTGACATTACCTTTGCCCTAATTGAATGGCTAGATTTATTTGTATTAATTTATGGATTTGTTTTCTTTTAAGTCATACAATAGCGAATGATTGAGTTTTGCAAATCTTTCAGAAAATGTGTGTGATTGAAATAAATTAGCCTATTTAAACTATGACAGTGTCGTCCGTGTATAAAGTTACAATTATAAAATTATCAATGGATATATGATTTGAAACCGATCAATCGAGGTTTATATTATGCTGAGTCACATCAGGAGCTCTCGAAGAATGCAATTTTTCTACATCCAAATTATACAACTGGATTTTCATGAATACTTGCGTTAATGATCCTGAGAACAATTAGCGTATAAATTTGTTCGTATCCAGTTTGATAAATGAGGCCCTCTTAAATAACGACAGGGACAATATCACTAGCAAAGGGAACTTAAGAATTTAGAATACGAGGATATTTCGATAAGAGAAGGGAGAACACTGTTGCTAGGCAACCAAGGAGCAAGAAAGAGCTGTGCATAGCTAGCGAATGATCTAGCTAGCTAACATATCACAAGATATTACATTTATTTGGGATGTTTGCTGGACCAGTGTGGAAATTTTTAAGAAAAAAAAAATTGCTAATATTAATAAGTGAGAGCAGTAGCAATAAAATGTAATTATTTTTTTTTTTTTTTTTTTTTTTTTTTTACACAAAACTATCACATTGTGCACATGAACAAGCTAGCGCTAGTTACTGAATAGTACCAGTGGAAACAAGTAAGAAAAAAAAAAACATTTTGAAATTTTCAGCGATTGCTTCTTTTGAAGAATTATGACCCGTTCTGTCTACAAGAAACCTCTGGGTTTCTGTCATATTGAGAAATATTAATGCTGCTTCACGGCTCAGAGATATGAGTTAAAAAAAAAAAAAAAAAAAAAAGAACTGACCACCAAACCAACCAGCATGAGAATTGTACGAAGGTGTTTACGTGGTCAGAATAATAAAAACAACATTGTTGCTAGGTAACTGGTGTTGTCAACACACCTTGCTGTTGATTCTAAATGAGGCTAATGATTTAGCTAGCGAACACCTAGCTGTCAGGTACTGTGTGTGGTCAATGTAAAGCGACAGTGATAATAAAAATAAGGCAAAGCTATTAAGAATATTGACATTTTCCTCAGATGTGTTGGTAAATGTTTGAGTTAAATTGGACTGTACTGTAATTACACGTAGCATTGTGACCAGTTTACCACGTGAACTCTGAGCTATCAGAAAGTTTCTGAAATAGTGAAACTCAAAAGAGCATCAAAAGTTTTCGGATGTATTATAATTATTATTTTTGTTTTTTTCAACAACATAGCGGTATGATCGTATGACCCGGTATGAAAACGTACCATTAGAAGTGTCGTTCCTGCATGTCCGGGGCCTGTTGTTTGTCTCTGCGCTACAGGTGCACGGTCATTAGACATTATTTCACCATCCATCTCTTATCCAAAAAGCTTGCATGCATCAGTGTGTGTGACCTGTGGGCACAGAATGGCTGACACTAAGGGAAGGACTGGAGACCCTTTCAACGTTATCAGCACAACCCAGGCTCTGGTGCTCTAAGGTATGCATCCATACACACACACTCATATACACACGCAAACACACAAGTTTGTCTTACTATCCTACTGAGGACCTTTAAGTGACATAATTATTGAGGACCTTCTGTTGACACAATTATATCCAGCAATTTAATTTTATTCTACTAAACCTAATTCTAAACTGTTAAGATCCTTGACCTCAATGACTGAAAGGAAAAATTTCAATAATTGTGGCTTGAAAAAAAAAATAAAAATCTTGAGTTCCTAATATGGACCAGCCAAATGTCCCTGTCAGATAACTCTTTAGTTGTATATTTGGCTCCTACCAAGATATAAAAACATGGATACACACACACAGAGACACACATACACACTTTGAACGGCCTGACACTCATGTGACTGGGCGTGCGTGAGGAAGGAGGGATGAAAGGGGGGAGGGAAGGAACGGTATCCAGGGCGATGGATGATAAGATATTCGCTCCCCCGTGGTTCCTGCACGGGTTCAGAGGAGGCGGGAACGTAATGCGGTGCTACTATGGTAACGGCAGCGCGAGACGTTGCTCTATAATTGGTGCGAGGCAGCGTAGCGGCACTTCCAGGTGCGCGTGTCAGCACGATGTTACCCCCTCCTGCTGAGAGAGGCAGAAAAAAAAAAAAAAACCCAGACCTTGGGCCTGCTCTTTCCTTCCTTTTTTTTTCTCTTTTTTTTCCCTCTGTGGCTTGTTTTTACTTAGGAAGTGTTTTAATGGGTCTCTGATGATTCAAAATTGTTTTGCAAAAATATTAAAGAGTTCAAACCTGCGTGTGTGTGTGTGTCAGAAAGTGGGGACTCGAGTGACTTCCTGGCGCACACAAACCTGAACTGTTCTTTTTTTTTATTTTTTTTTATAGAATCATTCGAGACCCATTAAAACGAAACGAGAATAAAAAAACAAAACCCCAACCTAAGCCGTGTTTAGAATTAGCGTCCTAAAACTGCTGATGACCTGCGAGGCCTGAAATCACACACATCACGTGCAGCACCTTTGTAACTCAATCTGTCTGAGCGTGCACGCTGAGGCATGAGAGAGCACACTGAGTGAGAGATTTCTCCCTCCTCTTGCAGAGATCTAGAGATTGCTGCTCTCCCTCTCTCTCTCTCTCTCTCTCTCTAGGCTATGTCTGGGTTTAATTGCGTGTGGTGGCGGGAGGCAGCAGCAGGACAGGCTCAGGTCTCTCTCTGCAAGGAAGCCATTTAATTCAGCTTCCCCTGTGCAACACACACACCACAATGTTTGTCTTACTATACTTGTGAGGAACTTTCTTCAGCATGATAATTAATGCAGCACATTAATGCGATGTATACACCTATACCTTTACATATCTAATACTTATCGCTAGACCCCTACATATCCAGAAGGAACCGTTTTCGGTTTTAATATAAGAGCTGCAGCTTCAGCCAAATGTCCCTACAAGGTCAAAACTGTCAGTTGTTCCTCACTTCCTTCATTCCTCTCACAAACACACACCAAACACAACTACATATGTCCTAATAGCTAAAGAAGCAAGTCCCTAGTCAACCACCAACACACTGTTACCTATAATGGATACATAGTTGTTGAAACACACGCCCTTGGACACGCTCGGATACATCCAGATTTTTAGGATGGGTGTTAGAGGCTACACACATACTCACACGCTGTTTCAAACTGAGCATGCTCTCACTACTGTAAGCACCATTACATGAAGCATTTACAATATAAAAGTTGGTGTACTAAGAAAATAAAAAAAAAATATGTACCTAACAAAGCAGCACACAAGCAGAAAGTAATCAACTGCAAAAAGGCTAGAATGAGTACTTTGATAAAAAAAATAATATATATATCTCTCTAAATTTATTTTTACCATTTTGAAGTAAGACACAGTGTAATTAGTGCACACTAGATTGGACACATTCAACAATCTGTCGCATTTACATCATACCATTCACAAGGCTTTTCTTCAACTTTCCAAAGAAGCTAAGCTCCTCACTGCTTTTCCCACATTTAAAACAAAACTACACGTTTTGGGGGAAAACTGTTTAATTTAAAGTCAAGCTTAACCTAACCTAACCTAACCTAAATTAGATATGATTCACAATTTCTTAGAATAAAAATCTCCTCTAGAAAATCTCCCAGAACTTCGGTGCTGTGATCTGGAAACATTTTTTATTTTACTCTATTTTATTCTTTGTTTTGGCAGGGAATTAAACAAGCCAATAAAAATTTCCCCATAATGTGACTTCATATATGTAAAGGAAACAGGCGTGGCTCAACATTAGTTAATTTACATAGACACTAAGGGACATTAGGACATAGGCATTAATGGACACACTGGGGGAGTTTTAAGACCTGTGTTAACTTGTTAAAAAAAATTGCAAAATATGGGACCTTTAATGTCCTGTTGATGTGGGTGGAGTCATGTCAGAAAAGACCACTCCCATCAGGAGATAAATGTTTATCCTAGTATCAAGGTGATCAGTCAGAAGAATGTACAGTGATGCATAACTCTAAAGAGAAAATAAGCCATACTGGTGAATCACCCGACAAACTAAATCGTTCTCTACATAATGAGATAAAACACAAGAAACACTACAGCATAATAAGAAGGAAAAAGAAGATGAGGAGAGGTAGAGTATGAGGTGAAGAAAGACCACAAGTAATGTCTTGCCTGAAGCGATAAACAGTCTCAAATGAAAGTCAGGTTAGACTTGTTTAGCCACATGGTTCAGCATGTTTGGCTGGAGAAAAAAAATCACATATGGACAGAGATACCTAATGCTACTCTAAGATAATATTTGATTACAAATATCAGAGAAATATTTGATCTTTATACGCATTTATCTATCATAGTCTGTTTATCAGTTTTAGCCACATTTATAAGGAATGTAAACTGGACCCATGTGAAAACCTTGTGGGACACCTTTTACAAGGATTTCTATACTGTAATTGAGCATCATGCCTGCTTGTTTTTTTTTTTTTTTTAGATTTATTGACCTTTCATTAAGTCATTATTTAACATTGTAAATTAAGGAAGAGAATCAATAAGTGTCTATATCACACTGTTTATGAATTCCCCAGTAGCTCAGACCATAAGTCACAAATTTATTGGTAATGTGAATTTAGCAATATTAAGGACAAATAATCTGGACAACGTTGGTAGTAGGTTGTTTTTGAAAGGTAGAATTACTGTGAAGAAATGACGTTAGAACAATGTTGTTTGCATGATGATGGGAGAACATGAACGCCCCAATACAATGTTGCAAAAAGTCATCAGAACAATATTAATACCAAACCAATGGTCCAAAGAGCACTCTATGCTTACCACTGGACTACGAGGGAACATGCTGTCGATGCTAGTAAATGCGCATAAATAACAACGGATGCTAAAAAATACCAGACAACAGAAATTTATTGAAATATTAAATTTCAAAGTAACCAAAAGTGTATAAAATACCCGTTTAACATTTGAGATCTATTTTGTGATGGAGTTTGGACACTGTGCAAGCACCATATTACAGTAGAGTAATTTGGGCGCTAAGATGCACCCAAAAGAAAGAAGTAAAATTACAACATTAAGAGATGTGTAACATGAGATATCCTGATGGTGTCTTTACAACTATATTACAATGATCGTTTAACATTAGGGTTCGTCCTAGGCTAACTTTATTTTTAACAGCAGCATATCTCTAAGTCATCTTTATTTAAAGATGTATTTTTTTTGGGTGATTTGCTCAAATGTAGCAGAAATGTTAATGTTCTTTTTAAGAAACTACATTCCCAATGTATTTCTTTGCATTAATGAACAAAAGGCAAACAACTGAAACAAATATATAAATGATATGTTTGTGCAGTTTGACAGTACTGTGACAGTCGTGTTGTCAATAGATCTGTGCAGTGTGCTGTGACATGACATGCTTTAGAAGTTTATCATAGAAGTATGATAAGTCTGTCTATGTGCGTTTGTCAAATTTTGCTCTGAATAATTCATTTTGAGGAGTGTATGCACATTCGTGTGTGTGTGTGTGTGTGTGTGTGTGTGTGTGTAGGTTTTGGAGTCTATATCTCTTCAGGATTTATAGAATGTGTGTACATTTCTGAGAAATGTGTTGAGACATTTGATAGCAGAGACACTCCTGATTTCCTGAAATGTGTGTAAGCAAGTGAGAAAGTGTAATATCGATAGGACGTAATCCTACACGGTACCGTATAGGAGGTTAGTGAGGTTTGGTGGGTTGCTGAGGGGCAGTCAGGAGCTCTCGGCACCCTTCTGGGGGGTGGGGGAGGGGTGTCCGTGTGTGTGTGTGTGTGTGTGTGTGTGAGTGTGTGTGTGTGTGTGTGTACGGTTTTCGCCACGCTGCTCGAGTCACCAGCAGAGCCTATTAAATCCGGCGGCCTTCTCCAACAAAAACCGACTGCCAATTACAGAAGCCTTTCCACCATCTCTCTCTCTCCAGCTCACCCCCCTCCTTCTCTCTCTCCTTCTATCATTCTCCTACTGAACACTCTTATCACCTTCATTTGGCAGATGAAGAGAAATTTCTTTACCAATAATCAAATCATGAAATATCTACTCTTTATTGACTAACCTTGATTTAAGTAAATGATGCATCACTGAGCTCATCAGCAGCCTCGAAACAAAACATGTGTCTCTCACAACACGATAAACAACTGGTTTACCTTGACGTTAATCATTTGGCGCTGATAAAGATGAAGCTAGGTCCTTTAAGGATGTAAAGGTCGACGCAAGTGAACCTTGTCTAACAGAAGGTCAGCTCCTAGCAGGGATACATGCATTTAACGGACACATTACAATTTGGAGTCCTGGAGAATACGTTTGCAGACAAGCCCAGTATGTAATCAAAATGCTTTCGTGTTCTGTAGTTCTGTCCTTTCAAACATCATTAAATTCTTTGTATTTTGACCATTGTTGAGTCACGTAATGAACGCTGTTGAAAATGTAATTACTGTTCATTATTGTCTGGAAAAAGTCATCACACTAGTCATTTAAAGTTGCTCTTTAAAAGCCGAACAAATTAGTGATGAGAATTCTCATCTTCAGGATCATTCGACTCAGCTCACCAATCACTAACAAACAGCTCATTGTCATTTGGTTCTAAACTGGATAAAAACAAAAATATTCTTGACCAATGATAACAGGTTGAAGAATGATGAATGAATGATGAAAAAAAAAAAAAGGAACTCGCAAGCCTTAGTGCTGCTTTTACACACGTACTGATTGGGCAGACAAAGGAACGAAAGTGTTATCTGATTCAATTAACGAAAGCAACATCAAACATCAACGTGACTCTGGCCAGGATAAAGAGCTTACTCAGGATGAATGAATTGACGCTCAGAGACAGCTCAGATGTTCAGTTTGCAATGAATCATTTTGATTAAATTACACTATGAGAGTGAAGACAGTGAAAAAAAGGCTTGTATATGTGAGTCAGCTTTTAACATTCTAAAATACACGTAACATAAATCTATAAAATACATCAAAAGGATTATTATGCTTTATATTAATCAAATTCTTACACTTGAAACATTCCTATTCTGTCTCCTGGTCCTGGGTTTGATTTCTGCCTCAGGTCTGTGTGCATGGAGTTTGCATGTTCTAAACTTGGTGGGTTTCCTCCAGGTCCTCTGGTTTCCTACCACAGTCCAAAGACATGCAGATTAGGTTAACTGGCGTTTCCAAATTGCCCGTAGTGTTAGAATGAGCGTGTGAGTGTGTATATGTGTTGGATTGCCACCCCATCCAAGGTGTACCCCATCTCTTGCCCTAAGTCTCCTGGGATAGGCTCCAGGTCCCCGTGACCCCACATGTAGGATAAAGTGGTATAGACGATGATTGAGTGAAATCATTAGCCCCTATGAAAATTGTAAATATTCCACTAACCAACAAAGTCGCATCATCGAAAGTAAACCTAAAGATCGAGGAAGTAAAGTTCTTTTTCTTTTTCAATTATACTGTGATATTCACTAACAAAGATACTTTAAAGGTGCAAACCTGTTATTTAAATTGATTAGATTCATTATAAAGCCAATAATTATAATTGAATAATTCAAATGTATTTAATGTTTTATGCCATTAGAACAGAGGCATGTTAACCACATGTTGTGTACTTGTTAATTTGTTGTGTAATATGATGCTAAAGAAATTCAACCCTGGTATTCATGTAACAGTAAAGTTGTTAGCGAAGACACACGAGAGATATTGCTGCTTGACATGGCCTAACACCTTATTCAGAGTTTAAAGGTGCTGTATGTTTTCTTATACTTAACCTTGTGATTTAATCACATGCGTTGGAGTGCTGTTGTACTGAACATCAGCATGGGTGTGATGCAGCTGTAGGCATTAGGGTGCAGCCAAAGTATTGAAGATACCACAGCTGTGCTGAAAGCACTTCCTGTTGTGTGATATTGCTTTTATACAACAATTCTATGAACACTATACAGTATATTATCAACAGAATATGATTTGTTTGTTTATTTAATCAGTTATTTTGCTCCGCCAACACATATCCTTCCACGAGTTTTGAGCTTTCAACTAATTTAGTGACCAACAGTTAAATTAACAGGCATAAAAGTAGTTTTAAATTCTTACTCATACTACTGTATGTAGCCAAAAGGTGAGGACAATAAACCATGGAGGTGGTGGACAGTCCTAACAAACTTACTAGATTTACTTATATTTACTTACTATATTTCCACTTATTCAATTCAATTCAATTCAATTTTATTTATATAGCGCTTTTAACAATGGTCATTGTCTCAAAGCAGCTTCACAA
>JAQMYL010000012.1:8039271-8051659 GCA_030014365.1 Clarias pachynema | reverse complement strand
AGGCTATTTTTAAAATGTAAGGAGTAGAAAGTACAGATAATTGCGTGAAAATGTAAGGAGTAGAAGTAAAAAGTCGGATGAAAAATAATTACTCCAGTAAAGTAGAGATACCCAAAATTTCTACTTAAGTAAGGTAACGAAGTATTTGTACTTTGTTACTTGACACCTCTGCTCATCAGCCTAAACACCTTCTCGTCCTCTCCTGTCGTCTCCTTCGCACACACAGCCAGATTTTTTTCAAAGGTAAAGTGCAGGTTAATTAGTTTATTTTTATTTTATATTTTCTATTAATAATTTTTATATGAATGTTTTTAGGTTGTGGAATGAATCATCCGAGTTTCCATTATTTCTTATGGGGAAATTCGCTGTGGGACAAAATGGTGTCCAGGATTCCCCTCACGATTTAAAGACGCAGAGACAACTTTTCACTGTGGGATTAATTTCCTTAGGTGCAATTACTGTTTTTGTGTTGGGAAAGGGGGACAGATTTAGTCAAGTGGATTGGTATACTTATATTATATATTCGTGCCAAAGGCGTATCAGACTCACTTTGTCAGACTTAAGAACAAATTCGACTTACGAACATACTCCTGGAACAGAACTCTCCATAACTCGTAAGTGGGGGACAATCTACTGTATAATGAGGAGAGAGCAGCTGCCTGCCAAAACCCACATTTAAAACCAGTCAATGAAGCACTTTCATCAAGAAAAATTGTCATTTTAAACAACACAATTTAAAACCACTTTCATCCCATTTAATCACACTAAATGTTGTTCACCAGCTCAACACTGTCATGTCAGCTTTTGTTGACATTCTCAAATTTTTTTTTTTTTTTTTTTAAAACATTGACATTCAAGGTAGTATCAAGTCATTTTTTTCTGTGATGAAGTTTCTATACTATAATCAATATTTAGTACGAAATCCTTTATTCTTCAAAACCTTTTCACTACTTCATATGTGTGTATGTGAAGTTTGCATGTTCTCCCTGTGCTTGATAAGTTTTTTCAGGGTACTCCAGTCCAAAGACATGCAGGGAAGGCTTATAGGTGTTGGCACCCCAACCATGGTGTACCCTGCCTTATGTCCAGTGTTTCCTGGTATAGACTCCAGGCCACCTGCTACACTATGCGGGATAAGCATTTTAGATAATGGATGGATAGATAAATATCTGGAATAGAGTACATATTTCTGTAAAGCGCTATATGTATATATAAGCAATATCACACGAGGGAGAGTGCTGTTGTATTGATGTGCACAGTAATGTGGCTGTAAGCACGACAGCGCAGCTCGAATACTGAAGATATCACAACCATCCTGATATTCAGCACAATATACTGTAAACCTAGTAAATTTAGCTGAAACATTTACTAGGTTTACAGTATATATTCACTTTAGAATATCAGCCAACTTCAAGGTTCTGGGAAACTTCAGAGGCAACACAAAGTGACTTTTAAGCAATTACCAAGTCAAAGCGTTGTTTATTGAATGTCACTTTTGAGTCACCCCGTATATACATGATCTCCAATTGAGGTACATTTTTTTTTTTTTTGGCAATTAAAGAACTTTAAAAAACTGGACCTTTAATGTTATTCCTTGCATTGCAAAATTGCACTGTTTTAATACTACTGCCTGCATATTTATAATGTGTATGTATTTTTGTTCCCCTTTGCTGTGGTGGCTATAGACTGAACATGCAACTTTGAAACCCAACAAGTTTTATTTGCATTTTTGACACATTGTAATCATATTTACAAAGCACACACAAGTAGAAAACATCTAGAAACATCTTTGGCCATCATTCACTGGTTAAAAATAGTGTATTTATTTTAAAAAAAAAAAAAAAAGGGAAAAAAATACCTACAGTCAATGTCGCAAAAAAAAAAAAGATTGCTAAATTCCAGGCTGTGCATGTAGACTTGCTGCAGTGGATGGATTGAAAAGCTTTTGATATCATACAGGAGATCACGTTTAATTTCTTCCACTTTGACTCCATAGTCTGCTTAATATCCAAACAGCCAGCTAAAGAAAGTCCCATGTGTGGTGGTGGTGGTGGTGGTGGTGGTACTGGCGGCCTTTTCCCTGCTTTGTGCTTCAGCATTTATATACAGGTATGCTAACGTTAAATTATTTGAGAACCCATAGCGGCTGTCTATCTGACGTGTTGTTTGCTTTTCTCCATGCGTGCTGTTTATCTGACGGAGGCAGCTGTCAGCAGATGAGCCGGTTTAGTGGGAATGGGTGGTTTGGTGTATGGCGAGGGGACTTTAGTGCTCGGCGTGTTAAAGTTCATCCTGAGCTGAGCCACACGGCTCCCGAAGGGAGAGCCGATTCCCAGTTCGTTTATCACTCCTGCAGAGAAAGAGACAGAGAGAGAGAGAGAGAGAGAGAGAGAGAGAGAGAGAGAGAGAGAATGTGTGTGTCAATAAAACTTGGAAAATGACATGGGTTAACCTCAACCTTAGGCTCACCCAAACATTCAATCATCTGTCCTAGTCTTGTAATGATGAGCCGTTTTTATTGGCTGTAAATCTCCTCTGCTTCTAGAAAGCTTTTATGACCAGGACACAGACCAGCTGAGGATTCAATATATACAGTTTTTCCTGTTCAGCTGCGATTAAAGGTGAAAAGCATAACCGATGCTTTAAAATCTCACCATCTCTTAGCTGTTGCATAAATAACTTTCAGATTTCACAGAAGAATGTTGATACTAAATGTTTCTACTAAACAAAATTTGAATGCATTTGAAATGGTAATAAAACGCACCGCGTGACGTTTCTTTTACTGCATGAGATCTATTGCTACACCTTTAACAGACGATTCAAAACTAGCAGTTTTGTTCGTTAGCCAACTTTGCTAACCAACTAGTTCCACCGATAATAACATCATCATAAATAATAAGAATAAAAATCAGAAAGGTTTCAGTTAACTCACATAGAAAGATGATGGTTATATTTCGAATAGTTGCGTTAACACATGTAATTAATCTAGAAATTTTAACACATTACAATTTTTTTCAAGCAAGTTAATCATATGACCAAGTTTGACACTAATGGCTTTCCATAATCGCAGTACTGTTGCCCGGGTGTGTGTGATAATGGCACTTTTAACACGGATAAAAAGATGAATGAAACAAAAAAAAATCACCAGGTGAGCTGAGTGGCAAGTTTCATATATAAAAAGCTTCTAGATGGAAATTTGGTAAAAAAAAAAAAAAAAAAAAAACTATTTTAACAAGAATACATTAGCTGTAAGCTGTGGGTGTGGTGTATCAGGTGGCTAAGGTTCTGTGTTGTTGATTTTTGGATGTGAGGATCCAGGCCATCTGTGGGTTGCCACACCCCATGCTACCCAGTCACTGCATGCTGTGCCGGTCCCATTCGAGAGTTTTTGATTTAACATTTGTTAAATGGTAATGGCACAATGGTGTAGTGGTTAGCACTGTCGCCTTGCACCTCCAGGGTCCGGGTTCGATTCCCTGCCAGGCTCGATTCCCGTCTCTCTCACATGGAGTTTGCATGTTCTCCCCGTGCTTGGTGGGTTTCCTCCGGGCACTCCAGTTTCCTCCCACAGGCAAAAGATATGCAGGTTAGGCTAACTGGCATTCCTTAATTGTCCGTAGTGTGCAAAATCGATGGACAGCACTAATTTAGATCCACCAGAACAACAAAATGAGCAAACTTGACTAATTAGCCAGACTAATATTCTTACTAGATGATAGAGAACTATAAAATTGTCACCTAGCCGTTATTATTTTAGAGACACCAGTCAGAGGCTGTGAGCTAACGGTTATATCGGTTTCTTTCGCTTTTGTGCAGTTAATAATAACCAAACACAACCAACTACGCGTACATTCTATGTAATGCTAACTAAAATGACTATATACATCATCTATTAGATATTAAGTTAAAAAAAAATCTAATTAGCAAAAAACAGCTATCTAGCTAACTAGAAACTCTTAATCTAAAAACAAAAAAACAAAACAGAATCCAGTCTGATGAAAAGTTTGTCATGAAAAAAAAAAGGGGGGAAGAAAATTGCAAGAAAATAATAATGCAAGTAATAGATAGTGCAGCTAATGAAAAGTTGTACAGTAAAGTAAGACAAAAGCTAAGCTAAAGCGTCATTACGCGCATCTTTGAATCAAAATGGAATGGACCGGAACGATTTGATGAAGGGATGAGAACGGGATGGAGAGACAGATGCTGTTCAGATTCGGAGGAGCAGCCGGATGAGCGGATGGACTGTATTTTTAGCTTCTCCCTGAAGGCTTAGAGCCTACAGCGAGCTATCCCTTTCTCTCTTTCCGTCTTTCTCTCTACCTCAGTGTCACCATCTCTTTCTTTATCTTCCCTTCCATGTCACTCACCTTCTCCCTCGCTCTGGCTCTTTCTTGTCTCTCTCTCTTTTGTCTTTCCTTCCCCATCTCTCTCTCTCTCTCTCTCCCCACGTCTGTCTCTCTCTATTTCTGTCTCTCCCTCTCGACCCATGAATAGTTCGTTTTCTGCCAGCTGACACTGTGCACCCTACAGCTCTCCTTCACCCGCTACTCTCACACCCACCCTCTCCTTCTCACACATTATCTCTCTCTCTCTCTGTCTCTCTCTCTCTCCATTTTATTTCTGTCTCTCTCGTGCTCTCTCGCTGTCTCGGTCCATGTCTGCCCTTTGATCTGTACTTCCTCTTAATGTGTCTCTGTCCGTTCGCCGCAGCCGTGACCCTGTGTCTGTGTTAGACTGTCGCCATGGAGACTAGGGTGTAAGTCTTTTCTCTCTTCTCTCCCTCACCTCTCTCTCTCTCCCTCCTCATGTTCTCCCTCTCATACACGCAGCTGAAATTCTCCTCTTCTTAATGAAAATAAAATTATACGAACTGGTCAAAGCAGTAAAACATGCAGATGTGCTTTTATGTAAAGAGTCTGAAACTGAAGTCACCGGGCCAGAGTTTATCTGGCAGTTCAGCAGACTTTACATTTACCCTAGACATGTCTGAGGGTTTTTTTTTTTCTTCACTTTTATATAAAAACAGCCTGCTAGCTGTGTGTACCGTTAGACTTTTGTTTTGGTCTGTGTATAAATGTACTAACAGTTTTGGAGGGCAATGCAGCATTACAATTACACAAGAGAAACATTTTCCACACATGTAATGTTCTACTCTACTGAAAGACAAAACACACAGCTGACAGATTGTTGGTGTTACACAGAACCTTTGAAGGTCCTATATTACGTTAACCCGGGTCTTAGAGGCTTTCCAAAGTGTGTCTGCTAATGCTCCAGCTGAAATATTTCTCACACAATAGTTTTCCTTGTGCCCCATTTATTTCACTCCTCCTCCTCCTCCAAATGTGCCGTTTCAGTGTCTATGCAAATGAGCTACAGCTGATTCACGTCCTTCTAGAGAATGGCAGAGCTAATCAACTAGCCAGTGGGAGGGGCTTCTTCTTATATGAGGTCACAATAGGGGGAAAACTAATTGGATTGTTTAATCTCAGGCCAATACAAAAATGTAAAAAGTTGAGACGTTTTCAGGTATTTGTTTGTACTGGAGACAAATCTGAATGTTTAAAAGTGACTAAAAAAGTACAGTTTGCATGATATTTCCCCTTTAAGGGTTAGTTACAAGTGTAGATATTTGGATTTATGACCACCACCATCATCATCATCATAATAATATTATTATTATTATTATTATTATTATTATTATTAATAATAATAATAATAATAATAGGTAAACCCCCCCCCCCATAAAAATAAAAAATAAAAAACCCAAAAACAAAATACAACTAATTTCAAAAACTTTTCCAATTAAAAGAAATAGATATTGAGATAATGTGTATATTTTTAAATAAATTTTTGTGTTTATTATTATTATTTTTTACATTAAATGGCTGTATATATATATATATTTTTAAATACTGTCTTATTTGTGCTATCAAGCTTTGAATATTTAAATGCTTCCAGTTATGCCGTTAGTCTCCAAACCCTTTTCATAACTATTTCCTTGTATTTGTGTTTGTGCACGACCAGCTGAAACCAGCTTCTATGTTTCTGTGACAGTGAAATTATTAAACAGGAAACAGGAAACTGTGGGAATATTCCGGCAGAATACACACGCACGCTGTGGCGTCTCCTAGGGTCACAGTCGTGGGCCGTGATCGGTTGCACAACACTGCAGATAGAGCTAAAATTTCCCGAGCAGACAGATGAACTTAACTGACTAGGGACTGACCGTCTGAGCTCTATTAAAGGAAGCACCGTCTATGCGGTTAGAGCAGAATTAGACCCAGCTGAATAAAACAGCTGCAAGATGTGCTTATAATCTGCTCCATGATCAGTCGTTTGAGATCTCTAATGATTTATGTGGGCCTTCTAGGTCCTGGAGGACCCCTGCAAAGCATATTTTTAGATTTTCTCTGCTTCCACACCTGATTCAACTAATCAGCCAAGTAAGAACCTTTTTCCGAATAGAACAGGCTGATGAGGACAAAACAAAAATGCGTAGGACAGGACCAGGGTTGGGAATCAATGATTTAGATAATCATCTTATTCAGATTATAATTGAGGTTCATTTAGGGTATTTGTAATAGAGTATAAAGCGTAGATGATTTCCAGCAGCAAATGTAGCTGGTTTAATGGAACTGTGGACAAAGGACCACTAGTACTGAGATCTCAGATACAGTTCCACTAGATATCCACTAGATGGCAGTCCTTTCTCCATAGACATACAGAAATTGTCTCCACACCTCAGTATGGTCAAGGATGTTCATTTCAGTGCATCACATGGCCTCTTATTTTAAAGTACATTATATGGAAAAAACAAAACAAACAAAAAAAAACACCTGATTCTGCACAGTAAAGTATTGTAAGATTTACCCTTGCACTCATTTACCTTTTTCTTGTGCGTCTTGCCCCATAGTTCTTTTCTGCAAACTGAACTGGTTCGGTCTCGCCACTGCAGACGTCTCTCTGTCCGTCCTGCACGAGTTTGCCGTTTTCAGATTTGAAGACTCATTCTTTTGGATCTTCAGCTCCTCTGTGGGTTGAGTGTTGTTCTCTTTCTGGATGTCTGGAACGGTGCTGGAGTGGTTCATCTCCTCTGTTTTCTGTAAATGTAGCTAGATCCACATGAAGTAAATACACAGAGTATAAATAAATATGATGTATACGTCTTGTAGAGCTCAAACCCATGACTGATACGGTGTATACACAAATGATTTCTGCCAGCTGGCTTATTTATATCCGTCAGGCCTAGCTGTATAGCAATTATGATATTGATATTATTATAAATTATGTCACAATGTACACTTAATACTTGTGTAAAACTGATTGACTCGATTGTTGCTTACAAAATGAATAGGGAAAATTTATGTTCCTTTCCTTTTCCCTACTTCATCATTAAAATTGATTTTTTAATAAATGATAAATGAACAATGGCATCGCTGAAACCACATGATGTTATTTTGTCCGTTTGCAGGCAGGTTGGATTTAAACATTTATCACTTACGGTTTGATTTTATTTTATTTTTTGCCATACTGTGCATAAACAGGAGGGTGTATGTGTACAATTTCAGCATTCTAAAGGGAGCTATACATAGTGAAACTGACAGGGTATAATCCTAGCCTCAGGTGTTTCATTCAGGGGTCTGTACACTTCTCTGGAAACAAACTTCAAAATCTTTTCCTCCAACATCTATTTCAGGTCAAAACTATAAGGCTTACATTGAGCAGTAGCTCTATCCCAGGTTTACTGATGTCCTGCTGGATCACTGGCTTGTCCAGGCTGCTTTTGAGATGTCCAGTAGTCTGAGGTCTAACAATCAGAGGAAAAACGTCTTTCAGTGAGAGAAGAAAGTCAAACTTACACCATTTTTCTTTCAAGGACCTGTTCATCTTTTATATTATACTGTATATACAGGCTAGGTTAGGGAACACATTAAGCAATAATTAGATAACCACTAACCATTTAGTAATTATCTTCTTCTTCAAAAAAAAAAATAAAAAATTCCCAGATATATGCTGAACCTTTATAAACAAGAGCCAAACTGGTTGTTGCGTAAAAAAAACAAAACAGCCATGTTGGACATCTAATCAGTCTATCAGACTTATGAGAGTTAGGCATCACATCATCTTCTAGACCATGATGCCCAAATTTAAGGTCAGGATTATATCAGGAAAAATAGTAGTTATGCTACCATTTCTCTCTCGCTCATAATATTAGAAGAGCTATATCTAAAATATATATATATATATACGCATACACACACGAACATAGAACATACACTTTAGTTTTGAATCAGTTACCTTTTTATCTATAATTTTAATAACAGTAATATAAATCAGATCTTATTTTGTTAGCTCTTAATAGATTTTTGTATCATGTGATAATGTGAACATGTGATTATAGTATACACCGATCAGACATAATACAGTACAACACAAAACATTATGTCCATCACTGTGTAGGTTCCTCTTGTGGCACCAGGGCCCCTCTGTGCAGCGGTCTGTGGTGCACTGGGTGTTCTGGTGTGTTTCTGTCACGGCCAGCATTTACTTTTTTCAGCAAATTTGTGCTGCTTTGATTTTCTGTGGGATCCGACCAGACAGGCTGGCTTTTATTTGCCACAGGCATAACTGAGCCGTGGTTGTCCATGATCCCGTCATCGGTTTAGTGGTATTTAATTGATAATCAATGTTAATGTTTTCTAGTGTTAATGTTATGGCTGTTCGGTGTAGACTGCCATGAGATGAAAGACAGCCCAGTAAGAACTGTTATGAAAGTAAGATTGGAATGAAACTGTATAATTTTTTATGTGTATTATTCATTTTCTTTTAATTTAATACTGTTTGGACACAAATGTACAAATTAATATGGATTAAGCAAAATGAGTAAATCAAGCAATTTATGCATTATTTGAAGCAATTGTATGAACACGAACACAAACTTGACATGTGTTAGAAGGATGATTGTGTATAATTTATTTATTACTTAAAACAGTATGCGTATATTAAAATCTGCTTGATTCTCAATAAATAAATAGATACTGGATCGCAGAAGCCAGCAAACCACAAGTTTCTTTCCTCACAATTAGCCGGAACAGAAACACGTCTTCAGCTGACGTTCAGACTCTCTAACATCTGAACTTCATGTCACTGACTTGAGCAGGTTTATCCTGTTACTTTCTTAAGACTGATTCACTGACGTGTAACGTTGACCCTTACAGGACTAAAATAACCTCTTCCCTATTGTGCACCTGCTATTTCAGGAGAGGTGCAGTCTGCCCATTTCATCACCTCCTTATTTTTAACCTCTCAGGAAATCTGTACCTGTTGGTGTTGTTGAGGTTGTTTTCGTTTTTTTCCCTGAGGTCTGACAGGAGTTTGGACGACTTGAACTCGTCCGTCTCGCCGATAACACGCACGTACACGTCACCATCTCGGCCCAGGAGCCAGCTCACCTTTTTAAAAGTAGCTAAAGAAAAGAAAGAGAGAAAAAAAAAAAAAGATCCATTATACCTCATTACGTCAGAAACACACCTTCACTCTACACCTCATAGACGTCAGACGTAATGAATCTGTGACGTCATGGATGCTTTTTTATTTGTCTTGCACACACACACACACAAAAAACCATTAGTATTCAGAAAATGTAGAGAGCAACTATATAAATAGAAATAGTTTTAATTATTAAACAAGACAAAAGGCTAAGTAAATGATGGTGTCACCAGCAGAGGGCGGTGTGATGCAACAAATGTGCTGCACTTTTTTAAGGTCAGTTGTTGAATTTCTCATTACATGGCTCTTTGATAGTCAATACAACTATTATGATAAACATATAGCTTTAATATCAAGCAACAACAAAACACCACCTGCACTGGTCCAATAGCTTTAACATCTATGTTCTATTGAACACATTTGTTGATCTTTATTTCCAGTTAATCGAGCTTTTAAAGGATATTCTTCCAGGCACTGAATATTGCAGAATTGCACAGTACAGAATGGAAGCAAAAGCGACTTAACAAGCCCAGTTTAGAGACCGCCAGTGTACTAGGTACATCTACCTTGTAGTTACACCCGGGTTATTTTACTAAGTACACCGATCATCCATAACATTAATGCCATCACTAGCTGATTGGAATAACATTGATTAACAATTATATACCAGTAAACTGGCACCCAATGATCATCTATGTGGGGACCAAAGGCCTGCGATCCCACAGAAAATCAATGCAACACAAATTGCTGGGAAAAAAAAACAACCTCTGGACAGAAATGTGTCTAAACACTCAAGATGGTTGATCTCCCCTACAAATGGCCCAGATCGCAATCCGATTGAGCACCTATGGAACGAGCTGAACAAACAAGTCTGATTCACTGTTTTCTTTTAAACCAGAGTGTCCGAATTAAGTTTTAAGATGAATTAAAAGAACAAGAGTTATTGCTTGTCGTGTCCGCTGCACCTTGATATACTTACTGGCCAGGTGGCAATTTAAGCTATTGGCCAGGTGCTGCGTCTCGTACAGGACGAACATCAAAAGAACCAGTCATTAACATGTCAGTCATGGAGAGACTCGGGGACGGACAGACGATAGGGTAATTTGCATTTTCTGGCTAAAAAAAAACGTTTTTAGCAGACACAGGCTGCTTGGATGTACATTCCTCTGGATACAAGCTATAGGAAATGTTGTCATTTAAAGAACCAGGAAGTGCGTGTTTTATGGGCATCGGGATCTTCTCATCATATGGCTTACATCCATCCACACCACACCTTGCAACTCGCAGCACGTCCTGGTGCCAGACACCACAGCATGCCCTCGGAGACCTTGTGGAGTCATGCAGCAATTGAATTTTGCAGTTGTATCATTAGAGATTGAGGACAAGCAGAAGAGCTTGCGCTTGTAACTTCAAGGCCCCACTCCATAAAAACAGCCAATAGTTTTAAGAGATATTAGTGCTGTATGGACTACAGGAAAATTTAAGCTTCATTTATGTACAATGGGTTTTCACATGTGGGGTCTTTATTTAAAAAAAGAGACACTTTAATAAACATTGTGGGGGATTTTCAGTGGGAGGGGCTCAGCAACACTGGACCGAATAGGTATTTGGTATTCCTTTATATTTCCATGGAAAGTCAATTTGTCCAGCTCAGATTCACGATTCTGAGATCAAGCTTCATATTTGAAACTCTCGTTCCTGGTCATTCTTCATAACGCACCCAAGTTTAAGTCCCCAGTCACTCACCCACCACTTTACTTATACTTACAGCCATCAATGTTGCACTTCTCTAATATTATAGTGCTATGTAAATATTACTAAGGCGCTTGAGATATTTACAGCCTCTGCTCCCTGCAAGGTGAGCTGGAATTTCAAATCAGACAAAAAAACTGACAAGCACTCATCATTACCTAATTGACTCCACCCCTTTCAAATAAACAATGTACTTTCTTCCATAAAAGGCAGCAAAAGCTACACAGAGATGAAACTGGGGTGGAGCTTGTTTCTGGGTCAGAAAAAAAAACAAAAAAAACAATAGATGCAAAAGACAAGGCAAGAAAGGAACGACTGTTATTCCAAGTCATAGTTACATTCCACATGAGAGTTATAGGCCTAGATAGGCTCCTTAAAATGCATTTCCCTTTTTAAATGCATTTTTAATAATGGCTATACATATTAATTTGACCCCAAAAATTAAAATCACTGGCAATACTATAAACAAATACCCCTCATAATTCAATAGCTTGTACACCCAAATTTAGTAGCAATAACTTGAAACTCTTGTTTCCTGTTTTCATTCCAAAACCTTGATTCTTTTATTTTTCAGCCACTGTGATATAGATTTATGGGTATGCTTTGGATCATACTCCTGTTTCATGACTGAATTTACACCAAGATTTAGCTGTCGGACAGATGGCCTCGCATAGCCACTGTAAAACGTTGGACTCCAAATGATTTGGAAATGGTCTAATAGCCCTTTCCAGATGAGATGTGCATAATCTGGAAAACTGCCCCTCTAAGAACGTTGAATATGTCTTTCCCTTCTGGAATTCCATTAATACACACCTTTATGCTCCAGAATATTAAACTAGAAAAACGTCTGCTTTTATAGAGGTCTTCACACCTGCTGATGATCAAATAATCAAGGGCTGATGATTAGCAGCACCTGGCTGTAACCTCACTGCAAACATAAGGGGGTTGCCCACATTGTGTGTGCGGTCGTATTATTCCACTAGTTTTGACACGTATCTTTAGTTTGATTTGTCACTCACAACACATGATCTTTGTCTTTCGTTTATTTTCCAGCATCAAAGATTCAACATCTCGTACAGTTGTCTTGAGTAAATCCACAGTGGTTACAACAATCCAGTCGCTGTATCAGTAGGTCACAGTCTTAGGT
>JAQMYL010000012.1:8028903-8039171 GCA_030014365.1 Clarias pachynema | reverse complement strand
CGCATAATAGTGGAATGACGTCACAGACTAACCTACGATTGTCAAACATGAATGCTTGACTAACAAATTCAAAGCTTATGGCTTTTCTAATAGACTTAATGCTTAGTGCTTAACTAATGAATAGAATGAGATAGAAAGAAATAAAATGAAATAAAATAAATAAACAAGTTCACAACAAGTACGATATGGCTCTTACACACATTTTTGGGGGGCTTTTTTTGTTAAATAAATCACACAGTGAAAAAAAAGTTATATGATGTTATTATATGTAACTTTTGAACATGACTGTACATGAGGTAACCATACTGTCATAGTGGATTACTCTATACACATAGGGGGAAAATTAACCATATCTTTATTTACTTTTTTTTATATGATGATTAGGTTTAGAGACATTTCAAAATCCCTGCACCTTTAATTGTATCTTTTAATTATTTATCGTTTGCTATTTAATGATTTTAAACCCCTAGTTGAATTTAAAATCCATCCAAGCTAGTCAAACGATCTTATTACTCCATGTATGTATGTAAAAGTACAACAACATGATAACCAAATTAAATTTTTAACCCACACAGGTTTTCTTTCAGCACCTGCCCCGTAACTGCATGTAATCTACATGGCTATTTTCAATAGTGCTCAGGTTATCCTTCTTTGTACTCCAGTACGATGTAAGCATATCATATCGCGCCCAGTATCATCACTGTCCGAAAGCATGTCACGTGATTAACGATCATTACCGTGGTCGTGTTTATTACTGTTACCCATTACTGTTACTAAAGAAACCTGGTTTTACAGGAAACATGGGCATACCAGGAAGAGAAAAAGATTAATATAGATGGATCAGAGCAATGGGAAAGGGTTAAAAAAAAAAAAAATAATAATAATAACTAATTTGAGACACATAATCTTCAGCATCTCGTCCCTTCCAGGCATCACATATCTCATCCATCTCCTAATTAGCATAATGCATAGGGCGGGAAAATTCATGAGAACAAAATACTATTGATGCGAATGCAAAAGGGTTGACATGCAAACAATTTTTCAAAACACAAATGCTAATCTTTAGACGTGAAAGAAAAAACTAATACAAAATATATGCCTTCAAAAACAAATCTGAATCTGTGTACAGTTCCCACAGACAAATGCGTCTCTTTCACAAGTTGATGGCAAGTTAAATTCAATTAAATTCTATTTATATAGACCTTTTAACAAAAGTCATTGCCACAAAGCAGCGTTACAGAATTAAAATGATTAGATTGCCCACAAGCTGAGGGCGACAGTGGCAAGGAAAAACTCCCTAGGATGGCAATAGGAAGAAACTGTGAGAGGAACCAGACTCAACAGGGAACCCATCCTCATTTGGGTGATAACGGATAGGAGGTATTTATTTGCTGACATGCTTTGTGTTAGGCAGCTTAGAATTCAATATAACAGATGTGTTCAAGTTATATGGAGTCCACTTTCCAAGTCCAAGTTATCCGTCGATTTCCAAGGATCAGGGATTTTATTCACAATGGGCTCCAAGCCACCTCAGCTGGGATTAACATTCATGGATGTGTTTAAAACGTTTGCACCATTAAAATGTTTTACTGCGGCCAAGAGTCTCATCACTGTACTGTGCTGAAAGTCTTCTGTAAATGTCAGTCGATTTTATTTTATGTCTTTATTCATGAGAAGTTTTAACACGAGTCCCAGTTTGACTTGAACACTCCTAGTTGGTTTAATTGACACCACGGTCAATGTGTAATATACTGTAATATTATATATATATATATATACACACATAACATGTATATATATATGTATGTATATATGTAAAGTGTACTAATATAGTGGCATCACAACACATTTTTTAATTCTTAAAAATATATAAAACCTATTAAAAGATTTAATATGAAATTTTATTACTAAAAAAAAAAAACAAAAAAAAAAAAAAAAAAAAAAAACACTGCTCAGGCTCTACAAGTGTCAAGAAGACTACGTTTGCATTTTTTATTCCATTTGTCAGCATTTTTGAAAGGCCAGAGCAGAGTAAGGTTTGTTTTGCAGTCAATCATATCACTGAATTGTCTTGTTCTAGTCAGTCAAGGTGACCAAATTTAATCTTGAAGTAAATACTAAAGAGAAAAAAGGTTTACACCACATCAAATCATGTTGACTTACAGTTAAAAAGAAAACAGTCTAATTCTCACACCGTTATTGTTTGCTTGCATGCTTTCTAATTTGCATGATCTGATGTTTGTTGTGGTTCATAGGCGGAGCTACATTCAGCCTCATGTCTGTGCTTTGTACAGATTTTCATTTACTTATTATTATTATTATTGTTCTTTTATGTTATGGTGAACACCCTGTAGGTCTTGTTGCTATGCACGTGCACATTAATACAATTTGGAAATACAAAGAACCCAGCGTGTGTGAAAAGCGTGGCCGCTGTGCTATTGAATAAAGAGGGTGTGTGGACATGTATGTGTCACCCGCCGTCAATCAGGTCAAAGGGTTTAAATACACACAAATCGTTTACGTGTTTGAACACTTGAGCAGCTGTTATTGTATTTCATCTTGATGCATTAAGAACCCGGGACATAACGTCCAGACTAAAAGAAAGATAAAGGCCAAGTTTCTTATATTCCCCTCAACAGAGAGGTCTGACATTTATTTGGAACATATCTGACAACTCACTAAACAGCAAGAGAGTTCAGTTGTCCTGGAGAACCTTACCATTTGGACGTACAAGCCTAATGGACTTCTTTTTTTTTTTTTTTTTTTTTTAAGTGCTTCACCTGTTGAGGAATAAGACAGGTGCAAACTACAGTTTTGTACTACTTGTGTACACAACTCACCACGACTAGGTCAGATTTCATACCTGATGCCGAGTAAACGTCTGTTGCAGTGCTGACTCACACATTGAAACTCGTGCTTTCCAGACACACTAATAATAAAACCAAAAAGCCAGAGATAAGGAGCGCTATATTCAGCAACATGCCCAATGACGCGAGTTGTGATCCTATCACTACTATAAAGAGGAAAAGCCTCAAGCTTTGTCCAGGGGAAAAGTCTCAAACAACCAACCCGATGATGATTCACACAAAGAATTCATTGTTTGTGACACTTTTAGACCACAAGTCACTAAATGCATGTAATTCTGTAGATAGCGACAGTGTCCTTACGAGAAATTGGCAAGAGCAGGGAATGTAGATGCACCACATTCCATGAAATTATACAGGTCCAACATGGTGCATGTGTTCTTGCCTGTCCCCAAAATCGTCCCCGCCAACCCCGAAGATATTCAAGCAGACAAGATGCTTCGCATTCCATACATCCTGATCTAACCCTGATCTATCTGTTGTGTGTCCTCCAAACTAGATTCTTTAAAAGATTATAAACTTGTATACTGTAAGTGCCCCAGGTGCCACAAGATTATGCTAGTCTGCACTATTTATCTAAAGTTCGGCATGCCAATACTGTAGACTGCAAGAGAAGGAGTGTGAGAAAGTTATGAGAAGCTTGAATGGAATTCGGTTACTGTAAAAAGCCCAACGACGACATGCAAGTAGGGGGGAAAGATATTTACCCAAGAGGTTTAGCGTTGTGTAATTAATGACGGGTTGTAACGTTACATAAGTAAAAATGACTTTGTTTGCAGTTTCAGATGCACACCTTTTCAAGGGTAAGGTAATTGTTTAAGGGTACCTTAAACTTTTTAATGGCTTGCAAGATTTATTAATGGATTTTTATGATCGTTCGAACCATTTTGTTATCATTACCTAGATGAATGAAGGATTCCAAAGAAGTCAGTGAAGAATCCCAAAACACTAAACGTTTTGGTCATTTTGTTCTAGCAGTACGAATTCACAGTCGTATATAATTCATGGAAAATATCCAGGAAATCAGGATAGGATTTGTTTAGAGAGTTTCCGAGCAGCTATAGTTTTCTGAATGTGTGCAATCATCCTGACATACTCGTACAACAATCAAACAACATGCATGCAGGTGATGTTCTGATGTGCTTTAATATGTTGACCCTCTGAACGTTATCTAAAGCAACGCTCAAGGCTGTTTTTCAGGACAACTCTTAGTGATACACATGACAGACATCCTGATGTTTGTGAAATTGTAAGAACCACCTTTACCTTTTTTGGGCCTGGGCTTCTCCATCCTGCCTTCGTGCTCTTCCTTCTCTTCTCTCTCCTTCCAGCGGCGCACTTGCTCTTCTCTCATCTTCAGGAACAGCGTCTTCTTCTGCTCCTCGTTCAGCGCCTCCAGAATGTCCGGGTCGATGTACATGGTGGCGAGAATTTGCTGCAGCATCTTCGAGTGTGTGTGGGGGCCGGTACAGGGTGTTGGGAAAAACAAGCGTATATGTTTGCAGGTGAAACAGGAAGCACCCCTTCAAATGTGATTGTACAGTTTTTTCCTCTTCCTTTTCCTCTTCTCAGAAGAGAATTCCTATAGCAGCTGGCTCCAATTGTTTCGACTCTGCTCATTCCTTGCCCCCGCGATGACTGCGTGTTTGTGCGTGTTTTCTGAAAAAGACGGTCAGCGAGAGAAACAAGAGGAGGAAAAGGAATCAATTACAACACTGGTGTTATTTGGACGGTTTCCATTTCTTACTTTTTCCTACTGGTTTATCTCATGATGGGACAGTTTAAGTAAGAATGTTGCCTTTGTAGAGAAAATGCCACAGATTAGCTTTATTGTGTTACCATGAACCAAATTCGATTCATCATCCATCTTCAGCAAACTGCTTCTTTATCTTGGTAAGGGTCATGGTGGGTTTGAGACACACTGCATGAAGTAGGAATTTAGAGTCACCAATCAAGAGGAAGCCCACTTGACTGCACCACTTTGCCGTCCCACCGTGAGCTAACAAATGCAACCAGCCCATTTATAAATCATCCAACAACAAAACTTTAAACTCCCACTCACCCACTATACTGCTTATCCTGTGGAGGGTCGAAGGATGCCTGGAGCCTACCCCAGGGCACTCAGTAGCACACAACCACACACACAACACTTGAATCAAACCCTCGACCCAGGAGGTGCGAGGCCACAGTGATAACCACTGCGCCTCCCAAGCTGCCAAACAGTCAACTCAAAATCCTTGAACACAGATTTTAATGTCTGCTTCTGCCAATTCCAAATCTAATGTAATAATCGAGAATACTCCAAAACCAGGGCTACCAAGAAACTGTTGTTTGGTTAAAGCCCCCAAACCACCAAAGGCCCTGCAAATAAACAGACTATTTGAATCTTTAAAAGGAACACCTGTACATCTGCTCATTTATTTAGTTATCCAATCAGCCAATCATGTGGAAGCGACACAACACAAAAAATATTTCAAGAGCTTCGGTTAAGTTTCACATTAAGCGAATTTATCTGACGCAGTTAATTTGGATGCACATCTATACATCTTTGCTCTCGCCATCTTGATTAAAACCGGTCATATTTGTGCAACGACTCATTCACTTCAAACAATAAATGCAAAAATATGCTTGAGATTTTGCTCTGGAGGACAGGAAGCAAAAAAAAAAAAACAGTCGGCTGTATTTCGAAGGAAGTTCGAAGTAAGAAAGCCAGATGCCTAACTTTAGCTGTTTTAACATCAGCACCTCACGCATGTCAAAAAGTCACATGAATTCCATTCTGCTTGTCTCAAGACCGTGTACCAACATAGACAGTATATCATAGACCTAGGATTGCATAGGAAAGTCAGTCATATCTGACCTAATAAACAGTAGATTTGTGCATTCAGACAGCCCTATAAATACCAGACGTGCCTCACATTCTGGTGTTTTACATAAAAATTTTTTTTTTTAAAAATCAGATGAGAGTCACTTCAGGCTGGTAATGTGAACCTAGCCTGTGTGACCTCCATGACTTTGACCCTAGTAGGATTGTTAGTGCCAGATGGGCTAGTATTAATCTTTCAAAAACTGCTGGTCTCCTGGGATTTTTTCCACACAGCATTCTCTATTGTTTATAACAAATAGTGAGAGAAACAAAAAGCCAGCCAGTGGCAGTCCGGTAAGCGGAAATGGCTTGTTGAGATGAAAGTTGAGAATGGGACAACTAAGCCTATTTAACCATTACTCTACCGCAACTCAACTCATCACTCTTTACACCCGTACTAATCAGAAAAAGGAACCAAGAATACAGCATAAACCTGGAGGTGGATGGATTACAACAGCAGATTATTACATTCACGCAAGATTGAAAAAGAACCAGGATGATATTCCCTCATTAGTGCCTCATTAGAGCTGAGGAGGAATATCATCCTGGTCCTTCTTCAATCTCGCATGAAGGCTAATGTGATCATATGCTGTTTAATTTAGCGTACTAGAACATACAGTTCATCCAAATTACTATTCCACTATTTGGACATAGGTGGCTGAGTGGTACAGTAGGTTTCTCGTCTGCCATGTTCCAGGGTTCAGTTCTTATTCAATGCCCGAACCTCAGCCAGTGCTGGTCCCAAAACCAGGATAAAACAGGAGGGTTGTGTCATGAAAGGCATCCGGTGTAAAACCTGTGTTAAGTTGCGTGCAGATCGGATGATGTGCTTTGGCGACCCCTTGACGGGAGCAGGCAAAGACCAACAACATCTCATTTTAATTCATCCCTATTATTAAACACATTCTTCTTAAGAAATATTGCAAACATAGTCCAATTTCACAGGAATGCTGAGGAGGTACCGACACTGACGCTTACGTTGTTTTACTTCTAGGCAGATCTGCTAATATTATGATAGCGCCTAAAACGCTTAAAGCCCAACAGAAAGTGGCCAAATATTTAAACAGTTTGTTCTCTGACAGCTGAAAACTATTACCTTAACCCATGTCTAATTTATTAAAAGAAAAAAAGCCAGTAAAACAAACAAGAGTTACCCAACAATGTTGAAGTATTACTCAACAATGTCCAGTACGTTATTTTGCTTCAGGAGAGCAAAATATCCGGGTAATTTCTCTCACACTTTGTGAGCCGTTAGTGTTAGCCAAATACCCGGCCTTTCTATTTGTTTTGTGTGTGTGTGTGTGTGTGTGTGTGTGTGCACGCGTTTAAATATCCATGTTAGCACTGTCTAAAAGGTGCTTCAGAGCAGTGCCAAGTCGACGAATTTATATGGACTCCTTGAACAAGTTATCTAAACCATAGATTAAATGAATGTTGTGTCCTGGGAAGCTAGATAACTTTGTGCTTGAGAACTTGCTTACATATTTACTGTTAACAAGGCACAATCTGATATAAACTATATGGGGAAAAAGAAATTGACCAAACCTGCAATGACATTGTATCTAAATACATATACTTCAATATGGAGTCGACCCCCCTTTTGCAGTAGTGTTACTGTGGGAATTCCTGCTCATTCGGCCTGTAGAGCATTTATGAGGTCAGGCACTGATGTTGGCTATAAAGGCCTGGCTTGCAATCTCCGTTCCAGTTCATTTCTAAGGGTTAAGGTCAGGGCTCAAGTTCTTCCACAAACCGAACTCATCAAACCATGTCTTTATAGTCTTTGCTTTGTGCACTGGGGCACAGTCATGTTGGAATAGAAAAGGGACTTCCCCAAACTGTTGTCACAATGTTTGAAGCATGGCATTGTGCAAGACGTCTTGGTATCCTGAAGCAATACAGTAAGGTTTGCCGTTCGTTGGGGAGAAGAGACCTGACTGAAACACAGGAATTCAATAAGTAACAAGTTTGGCCAAATACTTTTGTCCATATGGTGTAGATAGGGAAACTGTGCCTTTGTCTGAGCTGCAGATGATGTCTGTCTCGAAAAGATTCAATTCAATTTGATTTGTATAGGGCTTTCACCAGAATGAAAAGATGACAGATGATAGTAGTGCTACTAGACAATGATTGGCTTTAAATTTGCTAGCTTGTTGGGATTTCCTTTTTCAGCTTACTGTTACGTTGACCTGTCTGGCTTGCAAAATAATGATTTTTAAAGTCTCCAGAGCTTTGTGCAGAAAAATCAGAACTGAATGCACTGTGTGTTTAGCTAACTGTGACTGCAGTTTAAAATGGAAACGAGACTAGACTAGGGAAAAACAAAAAGACAAAAAACAAACATACATACATAATGGATGTTGGCAATTTAAGTGCTCATTTAGGGATTGTGCTGGCTTTGTGACAGCGACCTCTGTTTCATATGATCCCAGCTACCTTTCCTGAACTCTACTGTGTGGTGACAAAAGCCGGTCTGTTTTATAATACAGTCCACTTTCTGTGCTCTCTGTTCTCTCTCTCTCCGTGCCTCTCAGCTGCTGTTGAGTCCCTCTTTTCTCTCACTCTGTCGCTTTATTTACTCGCTGCTCATTATCCGTTCATCTGCTGGCTAGCTGTTGGTCTGGTTTGCACAGTTTACAGCAGGATCCTCCAGCAGTCTCAGCTTTCAAGCGTTCCTCTTTGTCTTATGGTTAACACATATCAGAAAAGCTCGCCAGCCCTCTTTTTTTTTTTTTCCAAAAGGAAACTTTACCATGTGCTTCCTCCTCGGTGTGCGTAACACCAAGCCGACAAAGCCACATCAAGGACAACAGCACAACTTGTGTTGTGTTCTTACATTTCCAGCAACACAACATGCCTCAGACAAGCATCACAACAGGGTTTTAAAACACAAAGCTACAGAAGAAAAAGCTGTGCCACATGCAGAAATATTTAGCAGAGACAAACAATGGACTGCAGAACAGTCAAAAATGTAACCTTCACAAAATCCCAGACCGCACAACACACAGAGAGACAGAAAACACTTCAGTTTTATCCAACAAAAACAAAACAAAGAGAAACAACGATAAGAAATGAAAAGACTACAAATCTGAATATTTTCTAAAGAATGAGGAAATCAAACATATACTCACATCCAGAGTAAGAGTTAACAGGAGTTACTTGGTGTGTGTGTGTGTGTGTGTGAGTGGACTAGAATGAGTTAGTGTGTGTGAGCATGTGTGTTTCTCCCTCAAGCCTTTGTATGAGTGGTGTGGTAGGGAGTGACATCACAGCATTCCTCTTTGTTTCCCCCTTTCTTCCTTATACACACACACACACACACAGTCTCCGCCCCCTACTTAGAGGTTTCTTGGCTTTCTGTTTTTACTTTACAGTTTAAGCTGCATTTTAAATGTATAAAAAAATAATAAAGTTGCTATATTTGTTTAAAAAAAATAAAAAAAAATAATTATTATTATTATAATATAGTGTTATGGTAGAATTAGCATTGTCACTTTGCACCTCCAGGGTCCGGGTTCGATTTCTGCCTACGGGTCTGTGTACATGGGTTTTGCATGTTCCCTCCATGTTTATTGGGTTTCCTCCAGGTACTCCGGTTTCCTCCTACACTCCAAAGACATGCAGATTAGTCAAACAAGCGTTCCCAAATTACCAGTTGTGTGTGAATGTGTGTATGTGAAAGTTGACCGGAGGTCCTACCACGGTCGTAAAAATAGGAATAAATACAATCACTTCTAGCCTCAATGGTCCCTAGTTGGACTACAGAGGTTCCTAGATGGATTGATGGTATTGGCTCTGTCACAGCTCCGAGCTCAGCTTAGTGTCTGTACAGTGTGTTGCATGCTTTCCTTCTGTTTTTTGTGGGTTTCATCCTGGTTCTCCGGTTTCCTTCTTTCTTCAATAAAACATGCCAGTAAAAAAAAAGGAGTGACTCCTCGAAATTGCCCAAAGTGTAAAGGAGTATTTGGGTGGTGCCCTGCTAGGGTTTAGTGCCCCATTCAGGATGTATTTCTGCCTCACACTCAATCTTAATGAGCCTATAGTCCTTTTATCACCCTGTACCTATTGTAACTGGGTCTACACCCTCTTACACCCAACTTTAGTATAGTGTAACGCTTTGTCATGTTTCCGCTTATTTACTTATTAAATATGACTCCAAGAAATGCTGTGCAAAAAAGGAAAGCATGACAGCACTATCGGAATTGTGTGAGAGTTCTGACTCTCATAGTGGCTCTCATCAACCACCGCCACATCACCCAGGTTCATATCCTGCTTGTACAGATGTTATTTATGTTTGTACCTTTCCACCATACATTCTGTTAAATGTATTTGGTCCCAAAATATTAACAGTAGCACTGTTTTATTCACTGTGACATTGACTATCAGTTAGTAAGAGAGCTGAAAATCCAACATGATCGTTCTTTGTCCTGTGTGCTTCCCGAGGCTTCAATAAAAGAGGGGGAAAAAAATCTCCTTCCTGTTTTATTCCTGACTCCAGCAATGTGAATAATTAATAAATAAATACAAAATAAATAAAT
>JAQMYL010000012.1:7993909-8004423 GCA_030014365.1 Clarias pachynema | reverse complement strand
CCCCCTCCCCCCTCCCGATGTATTTATTTATTATTACAAGTGTCCAAATAAAGTGATCCAGGCCAGTGAAAATTTTTATTTATAATTTTTTTATTCAAATAAAAAATAATAACTAAAATTTCCTTTAAAAAATCTATTTCTTGCTTACTTCCAAATTGCTTATGATTTAACTTGAATATATTGTATTTCCAACAATGTCACTGCATGTAATAATTATAATATTAGATCTTCTACTGAACTGTAAACATTTATGAGATTGACTGATGCCATGTACAATAGAGTTTTATGTTTTCATGTTGAATTTTTAAATATAGCATAAGGCTGTTAGACATTGTTTTTCTCCACCACCTTCATCACAGTAGCCATACTCTCATTATTGGAATTAGATTTCCTCAACATTGGTCTGCACTATACCACAAATTGTAAATCAAAACATGTGACATAGAGAAGATTCACATCTACATGATGCATACTTCATACTTGCTTCTCTTCTCTTTTCTCATTATACCCATATTCTCTTGGTAAAGTTGTCTCCCTGCTTAGCACCATACCACAAATGTGCTCTTGACATTTATGTATTGAATTGAGTTTAAATGTATCTGAAATGGACCTTGTCCCAAAGCAGGTGATTTCTCATACACTGGGAAAAAGTATTTTGCATGATTAAGAAAATCATGACACTATATGATCTTTTTGTTGGAATATCAGGCCCACCAAGAGTTTATTCTGGATGAAAAAGTAAAGGCTTAAGTATTATCTTTGATGTATCCTTTGAAAGTAGAGCGTTTAGTCCTTTACAGAATGAATAATGGTGAAGCTAATATACACTGAAAGAGAGAAGTCCTTCCTTACAAGAAAATTAGAACTCATAAATGGACATTCCAGTCGCCCGAATGTTAAAGACCTTAGTTATTGGGCGTCTAGGTGCATAGTCCGGAACAAGGTATGAGGAACATATGTCCTTTTAATGTTTGGAATGTGAGTGGGCTCAGTAAAGTGAGTTATGAGTTACTTTGAGTTACTCTGAAAAATTTGAACCAAGCCAGCAAGCAACATTTGCAAATAGGGATTGATGTGAATTATGGAGGGAAACCAGCAGGTATAAGGTTGCTGTATGCAGATTTTTAAATACCTGGAGTTAGAATGAGATTTTAATACATTTCTGTAGCAAGGACAAAACATATTCTTCTGATGTCTTGAAGAAGAAATCTGCATGATTTGGATGTTTTTATTGTGAGGCGATACTAGATGCTGTGAATCTGTATACTGTTCATCCTGTACAGTGTCTTGAGAGGGCTGGAGAGGGCTGGAGCCTATCCCAGGGGACTTGGGGCATTAGGCAGGCTACACCCTTGACAGGGTGCTAATCCATTGCAAGGAATTATGAAATTGCAGGGAATTTTGAAATGCCAATTAGCTTAATCTGCTTAATCTGTCTTTGGACTATGGGAGTAAACATGAGAACCTGGAGGAAACCCACCAAGCAGAAGGAGAACATGCAAACTCCATGCACACAAACCCAAAGTTGGGTTTTAAACCCCTAGGTGCGAGACCACAGTGCTAATTGTTATGTCACCATGCTGCCATGATAGTACTGTAGATGCATGTTATTTAAATCATGATGCCACACAAAGCTTTTTGATTCACTTCTATTACTCAAAATGTTAGAAACATCTGAAGTGTTGAATGACTAGTTATATTTTAAACATTCATTCTTTCACCTTCAGTAAGCGCTTCAACCTGTTCACAGCTTGATCCAGAGCTTTTCCCGGAAACATTGTGTGTGAGGTGGGAAATCCTCAGGATTTTACCCCTGTCTAAATAATACAGGGCACGAGGCACACACATTCACTTTTTGAATCACACTTGGGCCCAATTTTGTATAGCCAATCCACCTAGCAGCATGTTTTGCAAGGTGGAATGAAAACCCAGAACCCAGAACACTGTGTGTTTATACCCTTCTATTATATTTATGACCAGTTTATAACCCAACGTGACCCTCAGCCATCACTGTTTTTGCTTTCTGATTAATTGAATTGTGGGCAGTGTGAAACCAAAACTAACCAAAGGACAAATAAATTAAACATAGAAATTTTCAGTTGACTCAGCAAACAGGACTAATAGATGTATCATAAACAACTTTATATGAAAGTGTGCCAAACCACTGTATGGGTTAGTCCCATGGAAGCCATAATTTTGGTCGTAATTGACATGTGGACCTTATTATAAGTCTGCTTTGTAATTTTATGTGGGTTAAATGGCATAACTCCAACTGCTACAGATTAAACTTAGCTCTACATTGTCGGTTGCTTTACAATGAAAATAGCATGTCTTCGGGTGTTGTGTCAGAAAATGGTATGTTGAAAGAGCCTTCATGGTGGTTTAGCATCCACTAATTGTACATCTAACAAAGCTTCTTTACATTTGCAATCAACAATACACAACACACCAATGCATACAGTAAATGAGTCAATAGCTAAGTCAGAGATAACACTGCAATAATGTATACGTAATTTTGAATTAGTACCATGAATGCAAAAATGAAAGTAGAAAAAATGAAATTTTTATTGTAAAAAAATTGTAATGAAAAGAAAATTATGGAATTTTGTGTGTAATGTGAAAAATGTGTATGAATCAAAATGAACAGATTGTCTCTGATGAGCAAGCCGAGGGCGACGGTGGCAAGGAAAAACTCTCTGAGATGGCAATAGGAAGAAACCTTGAGAGGCAACAGACTCAACAGGGAACCCATCCTCACCTAGTTGAACAATCAGACAGTACGGTGTTACAATAGTCCAATATGCCAATAGTCCAAATAATAGAGGTGATATAAACATGAACAATGTTTGCCGTATTATTTAATCAATATATTCCTTATCTTGGCAATATTTCTGAGATGACAAAATTTTTCCTGGCAATATTATCTACATGAGCTTCAAATGAAAGATTAGAATTTATAATCACACCGAGGTCTTTTACTGTTGCACTTGATGAAACAGAAAGGACATTCAAAGTTACAGTGTGATCAAAAGCTTGCTTAGATAGATAGATAGAAAGATGGACGGACGGACAGAAAATTGTACCATTACAGCAGCCAGTTTACATAATATAAAACAAGTAAGCAGCAAGCAAGAATTGCTGTGAAGGGGGAAAAACTGTTTACAATTAAGGTGCATTAATGAACACGTTTAATTTAAGGTGCATAAATAATGTAAAAATTTTGTCAAGTTTAAGGTGCAGTAAAGAGGTAGAAAATGCTATCAAGTAATACAGTATATGAATATGAAAATACTGCTTCTATGTACACGTGCATGATGATTGTATATACAGGTGAGAACGAAACTGTACATAAGTTGCACTAGCAAGTAGTAATGGAGAGGATGCAATGAATGAAGGATGTGACCATAGTGCTTTGAAGACAGCAATGTATACGAGCGTATTTATTGTGAAGTCAGAGAAGGAGATCCCTTTCTTGACACAGAAGAAAGCAGAGTTATTGTAAAGTCTAATCGTAGTCGGCCGAAAAGACTTCCTGTAGCGTTCTCTGTCACAGCGGAGTTGAAGCATTCTCTTACTGACAGTGTTCCGCTGTTTAGCCAGCAGGTTGTGGAGGGAATGTGAGGTGTTCTCCATGATGGTTAACAGTTTGTGTAACATCCTTCTCTCCACTGCAAGCTCCAAACATTCCAGGGGAGTGCCCAGTATTGAGCTAGCCTTCTTGATGGGTTTGTTGAGATTTTTTGAGTCACTGATTCTGATGCTGCTGCCCCAGCAGATGGAAGTAAAGAATATTGCACTTGCCACAACAGACAGATAAAAAGATCTGTAACATTTTTCTGGAGACATTAAAGGACCTGAGTTTCCTCAAGAAGTAGAGTCTGTTTTGTCCTCTTCTGTAGACACATCATCTGTGTTGCATTTCCAGTCCAATCTGTTGTCAATGTATGTCAACTCCAAGGTATGCGTAGTTCTCCACCACCTCCACACCTCCTCAACCAGCATGTGGACTAGTGTATGTATATATATATATATTTTTTTTTTATTTATTATTTTTTATGAATATATACAGTATATATATAATAAAAAGGCTGTGACAATTTATGGAGAATTTTCTTGCAGCCCCAATAAAATATTTTATGAGGGCTCTTTAACAGCTACTGAACAAAGGTGCACACCCTAGTAAAACTTTATTGCCATTCATTAACTGTAAAAGATTTCATTTGAAATTAGAATAAAAGGTATAGTCTGTGTTTCCAAAACATCAAAATGGTGATCTGGATGCTTAAGGGTTACAGATGTTATGCATGCATGATTTGGAATGAAAAGATGATGGTTTTAACAAACACAAACACAAATATTAATATGGGATGCATCATTTACTTGTTTTCTACCTTGTATGCCTTTCTAACTGCTTCTTGCTTTCTTATAGTGTGCAACAAAACCAGCCATGAGAGTGAATTGTTTTACGTTCATGCAAACACAACAAAAAGATGTGATGCTTGTGTGACACTAATATGGATGTGCAGCATTCGTTTATTAAGCCTTCTGAACTAGGGTTAGGTTAATGAGGTCATGGTGGTTCAAATTACGTCAGTAGTTTTGTTTATATTAGCAAAATAGAAACAATTAAATTCCTTTGAAAATGGTGTGACCAATTTCCAGGACCAGAATGATCGGGCTTGTTTAAAAAAAATAATCATAATAAAATATAAACAACAACAACAACAACAAAAAAAAAAACACCCTTCTATTTTAGACATACTGTACTGTGCAAAGGTCTTACACGTCATCAATTCAAACATTTATTTTATGATATAAGCATTTTTGAAGCATTAAAACACATTTTAGATTTCCAAGCAAAGCAGAAGGAAACAAATTACATAAAAGTCAAACATTAAAAATCATGGTTGTTGGGTTTTATTGCTAAATCAGTAGCAGATTGCATCAAACAGTAAAGACTCAAGAGTTATGATTCTGCAAAATGCTCTCAGGCTAGCTAATTATCCTGTAAATCTGTACAAAGTATACCTAGAACTATTGATGTAATTTTATAAAGCAAGGGATTGTCGTGCCTAGTATTCACTTAGTTTATGACTTTTTCGCAGTGTTGTAGAGAAACAATAACAAAGACAGACAGTAGCACTGAGTAATTCTATATTCCCTCTGCTAGCAGAGAAGTTTATCTTCTTTCAGACATAAAAGCATGCACGCGAAACATGTTGAGGTTGATCATTAAAAATGGTTAACAATTAACTATTATTAAATAATTCTTATTTTGATACGTGTGGTATTGTAACAGAACCCTGCATACTGTATGTATAATAAGATTTATAGAGAAGGGATATTAAAATATTTGATTTTCCAGCACTTAAAATTTTGTTTACAAGGTGAATATTTTAAATAACTGAGTAGTTGAAATAGTAGGAATAAATCAGATCATGTGAAAAGGTTTGTTTTATTATGAAAACATTTTAGAGGATTTGTTACTGAAAGATAAGCCTTAGATGATTTAGTCAGATACGACACAAACACATTCTTCGAGTGCTTTACAAATATGTGACAAACATCTTAGTACATAGATGATCCTGTGGGCTCTTTGCAAATCTCATTCCAGCGATACAGTTACAAACTGCTTCAACAACATATTACATTCGACAAGGTTTTCATAAGGCAACAAGTTCATGTTTCATGTGTTCAAAGTTCCTATTGGCTGCTTTTATTTGATCTATTTTAATGATTTTATAGATAAAGTAATTCAAAATGGTGAAAGATGTCCTTGTGAAAGAATAAAAGTGATATTGCATGGTAAAAAAGTGTCTTCAACTGAAGAAAATTGGGACAAAACAATTATATACAAGTATATGCACATGCAAAAAAAATAAAAATAAATAAAAACCTGCAATTATGTTATTAAGTAACTAGTTTATTGACACTGGTTTGCAAAATACAAGATTGAGGTTCACAAATTAATAAATTAAATCAGCCACTGATTGTACAGTATCTGTCCCTTCCTACAGTATGTCCTTTCCCATAGTTTTATAAACTAGAAATGTTGCACCAATTGTACTAAATTTTTTTTACTGGTACAAAAACCTGAAGTCTAATTAATGAGTGTGTTCAGAACACAGGTAAGGTAAAATTACCATCACGCTCAGTGGAGTGTTACTTTATCGTGGCTAACCTAAGACATCTTCTTCTGCTGTGCCATGCATGAAATTTGTCATGTGATTACATCTAGCTGACATGTCTCAGTATCGAAAATAATAATAAAAAACATTCTGATTTTGCATTTTCCCTTTACACTATTGTGCCCTGACAAAGCAGGAAGAGGACCATTATAATACTTCGACTTGGAGCAGCACAAGCAGATATCACCAGGCAGTTTGGAGTTGCCAGGAACACCATTTCCAGGCCATGGAACAGCGGTTGAACAACGATTTCTACTGATGATCGCCCTAGCTCTGCAAGGCCATGAATGACATCGTCAAGACACAACAGACTAATTCGATGGCATCATTTGAGAGATCGTTCAGAAAATGCTACCACTACTGCTGGATTATACACGAGAAGACATAGGCCTATTCAATGAATTTCGGGCTGCGTCCTTATCAGTGTCGTATGAATGTGGAATTTCTGGTGGTGAAGGACACACATTTTTGTATAAACTGTAACTTTTTAAAATTATTTCACAGAAATAATGTTTGCAAGAAATTTATATGTACAAAATTTATTTTGTCAAAGAGAATATTTGCTGTTCAGTTGAAAAAGCAATAGATTTCGATTTCTGATACAGATCCCCATGGAAAAAGGTCAGAAATTGTAATAGCTACAGCTAAACTCTAGATGATGGCACTTCTGTACTGTATAACTAACATGACACATAATACTGTACATATTGAACATAACGAATAATAAATATCTTTACTTGACTCAGATTAATGCTACCAAAACTTATGCCCGAATCCATAAATACACGTAATTTTCCACCTGTATGAACTGCACAGCTGTCTGTTATAGTCCATTTGTCTAATTTGTATGCATTGTGTGCATACAGGATCAGTACAGATAATTAACATTTTTTGCTGATGTGTCGTTTTGCACAAGATTACATAGAGTTCTGAAAGACATACAGAAGGATTTGCAGTGGTGTGAGAATCTGTCAGCATGCCAGGCAAGCAAATTATAGTTCACGAGAATGCCAAGCCATGAACCGGAAAACTTCATGGTATAAAAATATGGTGGCTATTGTTCTTGTAAAGAAATCCTGAAAGACAAACACATTATTGATATAATTCTTTTAAAAGTAATATAATTATGACTATTATGATGCTAAACCTTTATAAAATTAAAGCAACTCAATAATTATTTTTAGGCCGGCTTTTGCAGAACTGATCTCAGGAACAATTTCATGACGTTTTTAAGGAGAACAATGTCACAAATGATTACAAATGAACAATGATTTTCTAGCATGTTATATTTTCTTCTATCCTGGGTGTTTGCATTGTACATGTTGTTACAATCACATTAACATGATCATGAAAATTGTAATCGTTACTTTTTGGCATATACATTTGAAGTCATACATTTGAAGGAAGATTAATAAGGAAGATTAATCTACACAGTTTGATAGGTTGTTGGTTGCTTTGATCTTCTGGTTTCTGCTTGTTTGCGTGCTTGGTCATGTTGTTGACTTTGTTTCTTTAAACAAAAGACTTTGTTCTGCTATAATCTCGTCTGGATATACTGTATGTATGATATTTCATAATATGTGTGTATTGCTTTCTTGTTGCACCATCTCCCATCATAACTTAATACCTAGAATACTGATACGGAGAGAAATATAAAATACAGATTTAAAATAATAATGCTTAAAAACAATGCTTTAATACTAAACATAACACATTATTGTAATTTTATGAGAACAACTTTGTTATGCTTGTTAAAATTATTAAACAAACAGTTTCACAGAAATCCTGATACCTGATTGAAGCACTACTTGTTGTACAGCTTTTGTGGCAGGTCTTAAGTGATATGGTTCAAAACAGGACGGTGTTTACTATACTTAGGACTGAATATAGAACATAGAGACTTTATGATTCCCTATTTTGTGTGGTGTAATAAAAAAATGTATTATCATATTATTATGTTTTTTTTATTATTATGTTTTTCTCTCTCTCTCTGCCAACTGCTATAATGTCTTCTGGATATATGTATGATATTTCTTAATATGTGTGTATTGCACATCTCCCATCATAACTTAATTCCTAGAATACTGATACAGAGACGAATATAAAATACAGATTTAAAATTATAATGCTATTATTATTTATTGAACTTGAACTTATTATAATAATAATAACAAGTTTGTTATATTAAGTTCATTTTTAAAAAATGTTTTTCTCTCTCTCTCTCTCTGCTGACTGCTATAATCTCTTCTTATAATAATAAAAAATATTATTAGTATTATTTTATTAACACATTCTTAGAACACAATTCAATATTTACAGTTTTTGGCTAAAATTGTATACTCCAAAGCACCAATTATGTGTCCTCGTTTAATCTACCAATCAATACAGTATTTATACAGTAAATAAATAAAATTCACTTCAGTGCAGTTTATATCATATGACAAGATCTCTATCTTTATGTCTCTCTATCTATCAATTATTTTTACATTGCCTAGATCTTTTGCCCAGAGATTTATTTATTTATTTTTTTACTTTTATTTATTTATAGCTAAATTGAGTTGAAACTGGTTTATGTGTGTCTCTTAAAAGAGTCAAGGACTTTAATTTTTTTTATTACATCTGCACAGAACTCTGCTGTTATATAGCTGTACTAAAACTTGACTGGATATAGAAGGCCATTGCATTTCCACCACTAGGTGGCAGAATTTGTTCTTTCTTTACTTTGGTTACTAAAGTAGAGTGTGTTCAGACATGTATTTGCCCCAAAAGTTAACATAAGAAATAGGTTAAAAAATTATTAAAATAAATGCTGCACTGCTAATTGAGAGAGAGAGAGAGAGAGAGAGAGAGAGAGAGAGAGAGAGAGAGAGAGTATAGAACTGTACTGTATAGGATTTTGAGGATTGAGACATTAATCAATAAACAAGGTAAGGAGCTTCTGGAAAAAGATCAAACGCACAATCAGAATTAGAAACAGAATCAGTAGCAGAGTCAGAATTAGAATAAGTAACAGAACTAGTAGCAGAGGCAGAATCTGCAGCAAAGACGCTGAAGAACTAGAACTATTAAAAGAATCAGTAGCTGAATAATCAGATTCAGCAGAAATGTCAGAAGTATCAACAAACACAGATTTTACCTCCTGCTGTTTCTACAGTACCATCCTGTCCATTCCATCAGCTGATGAGGGACTTGAGGTGCAAATAAATAATGTAAATAAATTTTTTTGTCATTTGAAGGAATGGCATATCCATCTGTTTAAAAAACTTCACTGCTGCAATAAAAAGTCTGCTTTGCTTCCTGACACAGCAATCAACTCATCTTTTTCTTTCTCTGGTGTAGTCCTGATTACACGGCTTGCAGCAGGTTAAACAAATAACTCCTGCAGTAAACAACTCTGAACCAGGTCACAATTAAACCTTTTTTAGCCACCATACAATAAATATACTTTGCCTAAGCAAACTTTCTTTATATCTAGAAAAGTCATGGTCAAAATTGTTGAGAATGAGGCAAATATTAATTTTTACAAATTTTGATGCTTCGGTGTTTTTAGATCTTTTTGTCAGTTGTTACTAAGCTACTCTAAAGTGAATTTACAAGCATTTCACAAGTGTCAAAGGGATTTATTGAAACTTACATTAAGTTCATGCAATTCGCCCTGACATGCTGCTTCAAGCATTGTTCATCACCAAACTGTTCTTGGATGGTTGGGAGAAGATGCTCTCAACAAGAGATTATGTTGAAAAATGTCATATAGAAACTGGGATACAAACAAGCAGACAGACCACCGTGGTGTGAGAGTGTGACTGTATAGAATTAGAAAATCCCAGGATGTCCTGTTGTACCAGGACATGCTACTGTAAATGACGTCCAACAGAAAGGATAGTATAATTATTGATCAAGTCCTAGATGTTATAAATAACCTCCATAGAACTAGACAGGTACTGAACAGTTTTGTTTCATGGTCCTTGTCAGTGTGATCCTGTTGCACAACTGAGGGTTAGATTTGAGTCTGATTGATGTGCCCTGTGGGTCCTGATGGTTTGACACCTAATTACATATTGCTAATGATCTAAAAGGCAATCAGAGTCACAGTCAGAGCCACCCAGCTTGACACTCATGTACCAGCTGTCCTGACAAATACCAAGGAACTTTTGTTCTCTTTGAGGGTGCTACTATACTACGACTAACGAATGGAGAAAGCGCATTCAAAGCGCAGGGATTCCGCGTGCTGTCGCGTTGTCAAAGAAGAATCATCATTGAAGGAGAGAAGAAAATGAAGAATAAATACATATCAGTATTTACAGTTTGAGCTCGACACGTTTATGA
>JAQMYL010000012.1:7877540-7897326 GCA_030014365.1 Clarias pachynema | reverse complement strand
CCAACATGCACATGAGTGAGTCGCACAGCTTCAACAGCATCCTCAACCAGCCAACACGCTACCAGGCAAGAAACACACTTATCTAGCATCTGCATCTACATCTAGCATTTGTAATATAACAAAGAGTGAAAAATTTAGGGGGTCTGAATACTTTCCATACCCACTGTATGTTCCCTGCATCCTTCTCACTCTCTGAACCTTCCTTTCACGTTACCTTACTAGTCCTCGATATTCTTCAGCTTTCTTCTAGAAATTACACTTCAAACCCAACAATTTAATTCAGCTTTTAAATAAAACAGAATAAAATTTAACTAGTAAATTTTTTCTCTCCAAGGATTGATTGATATATATTGATATTTCTCTCAAATTGATTCATTAATATCAATTGCAGGGATGCCAATGATTTCAAAACCACTGGAACATTGTATCATCTAAGAAAACTTTAAGTGTATGAAAATGTTTATTCTACGTAGTCTTCCCACATGTTCAACCTCAATATACACATATGAAGGACCTTGCTCAAAGGTGCAACAGCAGCTGAATTGATGTGTTGGGGTTTGAACCAGGGAGCTACTGATCAGTAGGCCAACACCTTAACCACTTAACCGTCCTTATAAATGTGCAGCCTTCCATATATACACTTACTTTCTGTTAAGTTCACTGCACTTGCTAAATAATAAGCATGAAATAAGCCGAGCCGTTAAGGGTAAAAAAAATTTTTAAAAAAGAACGCAGACATGCAGGCACATGCTCTTACAAAGTGTGTGACTGGGTTTTCCTCCTCCTTTTGTCTATGTGCATGCACTGATATGGGTGTGCGTGATTGTGTGTGCTTGTGGATCTGGGTTTGTTTTTTCTGTTTTTGGTTCATCTCAGGTGAGTTGAAAGAGATCAAGCAGGACATCTCTAGTCTGCGTTACGAGCTGTTGGAAGACAAATCCCAGGCCACAGAGGAGCTCTCTATTCTCATTCAAAAACTCAGTTGTTTAATTGGGGCTTATTACCAGTGAAAAGGAGTTTGAGGTATTGTTGTCACCTGCTACAACAAACAGGGTGTGTCAGTGTGAACATTTAGCATGGTAGTGCTGAACAATTCCCTTCCACACACACACACACACACACTGTCTAGATTTAGCTTTCGTTTCAATATGTACAGAAATATATTTATCATTCAATATCAATAAATAAACCAATGATCTGTTTATATACCTAAGGGCTTCCCGGCCTGGGAGTTGGGAGCCCATGTGTATTAATCAGATTCATAAAAGACTTGTATTGTTCATATAATTTGCAAAGATTCAATATGAATATTGCTCTAACTGTGAAACGACAGTCACATGAAGGGTTTATGCGTTATTTTAATAAAATGGGCATCTAGTTTCCTTGACAACATCGAACGACTCAAACTTAGTCAAGAAAACAGAGATACTTTCTAAACATTTACTGATTAGAAATTTGCATTAAATATGAAATCCCTAATTATTAATCTAAAATAAAAAGTAAGGCGTCAATGCTTGGATACACAAATTCACACATCAAATCATAATGTCCATTTGTCTTTTGTCCAAATTCTTTATATACACCATATTTAATTTTGCATGTACATTGCCAGGTGGTTGTTTTTGAACACTCTGTAATATTACATTTGATTGAAATTCTTGGAAATAGGTGGAACTGAGCGGCGGCATGGTGGTGTAGTGGTTAGCACTGTCGCCTTGCGGGGTTCGATTCCCGGCCAGGGTCGATTCCCGTCTCTGTGTGCATGGAGTTTGCATGTTCTCAGGTGGGTTTCCTCCGGGTAATCCGGTTTCCTCCCACAGTCCAAAGATATGCAGGTTAGGCTAAACCCTGTCCAGGGTGTACCCTGCCTCGTACCCTAAGCCTCCTGGAATAGGCTCCAGGTCCCTGTGACCCTGAATGCAGGATAAAGCGGTATAGACGATGAGGTGGAACCGAAATTCCCTGGAAATAAAAAAAAATTACTGTTTTTTTTTTCTTTTCCCCCCAGTGTAATCTTAAATCAAAGGGCACCTGTTTCTTTATACCCAAGTGTATTTTTCTACTGTATATCAAATGTATTATTTCCACACATCTAAACACAGTGGTCTTGTATCTCTGAGAATGTAAGTTCTGTTTTTGGTCTGTGTGCATGGAGTTTGCATGTTCTCCCCGTGATTGGTGGGTTTCCTCTAGGTACTCTGGTTTCCTCCCACAGTCCAAAGATATGCATACCAGGCTAATTTGAGTTTCTCAATTGATGTTGTGTGACTGAGTGTGTGAGTGTGGGCATGCTTGTGCTGAGTACGCTGGGATAGGCTCCATATTTGAATACTTGCCAGTAATATTTGTGTGTGTGCATGAGTCCTCGTCCAGGGTGTCGGGCTCCTGCTGTTCTGGTCAATGTTTCTTGTGCATTTACATGAATTGGAGCCTAATTTACTTCTTTATTAATCTACATAAACCAGGCAGTAATTTTCTTTATTATCTCATGTATAAACAATATCCCAAAAGCATGTGTTAAAATCTGCACAATAACTAAAACGAGATTCTGCTTTTTCCTGTATTTCAGCTTTCTGTTTGTGCACCGCCACTCTATTTTGTCCTACTCCAACATATCTGATCTATCTAATCAGCTCACTAACAGGCACTTCCTGATTTAATGTGGGTGTGTTAGAGCAGGAAATTCACAAAAAATATACAAAGCAGGAGTAGAACAGGAACAGGATTGAAAAGCACTGGTATAATCTAGAGCACAATGTGAGCTTAAGCTGATTGCAATTAATGACAGAACAAGATGAAATTAGATTCTGACTTGGGTAAATTAATATAAGTTCTAACAGCAAGACTGCACAGTAACCCTCTACACACAAAGTTAACTTGAATTTTAGCATTAACACACATTTTAAAATGGGCCATACAATCCTGACTATGGTCTATGGCAGCCATTCTTGTGAACATCCAACACGTGGAACACCTATTGTATATTGGCAGATAACTTGCAGAAGAGACATATTTGTACACACAATCAATGTGCAATAATCGTGCATATAACTTGCCTGGGGGCTATTTCTACATCCCCTGTACAGTCCTGACTTCACGCCAAGCCATTTCCACATGTTTGGGCCATTAAAGGAGTTTCTGTAAGGCCAGTGTTTCAGATGAGAAGCAGGCAGTCCGATCATGGCTTTGCCATACTGAGAAATCTTTCTACCTTGATGGTATCCAAGCACTGGGATAAGTGCATTAGTGTAACAGGGGGTTATATAGAGAAATAAAGGGAGTTTTTAACTCTCAAAACTGTGTTCTGTTATTCTGCACAATCTAAAGTCCCAGTTTGACTTGAACACCCCCATGCATATCGAATGATAGACTACCCAGGCTAAAGTGCAGCTGCACATTTCACAATATAGCATACTGTATATGACTTCAAATAAACTGTTAGTCTTTCTGTGTGTGTGTGTGTGTTTTTTATCTTATTTTATCACATTTTCGCCTGGTTTCTCCCGGTTGTTCTATCGGTTGTTAGATATTTTAGCTATGCATTCTATGTAGTTATAGAAATTAAATTGTTTAAAAAGTAACTTTAACTTGAAATCTTGCAAAATACAATAAAATATTATACAAATATGATTCTGTTATGAAAAACCTAAGAATGTATTCAACTGTGTTTTTTTTTCTTTTACATAAAATTACATTATTTAAAAAACTGTGTAGAATGATATGTTTTTGAAAAAGTAATGTACTGCTGCAGCTGCTTTGTACAAAAATATCTATCCTGATCTAAACCTTTTGAGGATGGTTTCTAAAAAAAAACAATTAGTAACTTTCAACGAGTAACTTTCTTTACATTTTTAATTAACAAGAAGTTTGTAAGGTTGTGTTAAACGTGGGATAACATACAGGAAAAAACCTACATGACCAGTCCAACTCACAAACCAAATAAAATGCACTACATTACACATCCATTAATAATGTTTGTGTAGACTCAATGATGCAAAGCAGTCGTACATTATGTGATTAACATCTTTCTTTCCTCCTTCTTACTCATAGACTCATCATGTCTATGTTCAGCTCATTACTAAGTTCCACTTAAAAGGCCAGTAGTGACCACTTGTTGAATCCCCCACAGACACTTTTCTTTCTTTCTTTCTTTCTTTCTTTTGCTTTTTATGTTTTCATTTTTATCATTCACTTATTCAGCTCCCATTAGGGATTTAAGTGACTGCTTATTATTTACAAATTTAAATCCACACTCTAGTGAGAATTTAAATCAGTCGGTGACTTAACATTTATATTCTATGTATTGTGATGTGTGTGAGACTGTAATGTGAGACAAATTGACTTGGGCGTAAGCCAGCTGCAGGCTCTAACATGCCCTTAAGGAATGTGGCATCAAATATCCCCCACACTGCTACAATCTACTGGCAATGGACTAAAAATTATAATAATAATTATTATTATTATTATTTTCAACATTGTGCAACATTGAATAAACCCAATCTATGAAAGAACACATATGTAATAATGTATTAAACAAAAAAGTGTTAAACACCCTTGAATATGTTTTATAATTTACATTGTCTACATTAGCTACATTTACTAAGAAACACTCAAGTATGTAAAGAAAACAGACTGACCACCATTATTTTAAGACATGAAGATCATTCATCAAAAATCTCAAGAACTTTGAAAGTGCAGTTGCCAAAACCTTCAAACACTATGATAACACTGGCTCAGTCCCCAAAGTCACAGAAATACTTCTTTGAGATCAAGCTACAGAAATATTTCAACATTCACTAGTCAATTGAATTGCAACAACAACAAAATAAATATAAAAGATTATTTAATAATAATTTCTTGGCTGATGCTCGGGCAGTTTTTTAATTACTGAAATATATATATTATTTTTTCATAAAATGGATCAATGTAAACATGTTTATATCATCTATTAAAAAGTGCCTGGCCTGGATAGTATTTTATTTTATCCTTAAAGAATTTAATTTCTGGAAATGTTCTTTTAAAAAAATGTAAAGACTCAAACTTGAACATACAGCATATTTATAACTTGGTAAAATAAAATTATTATTATTGAAGTTCAGTTAATTACAATAACAAATTGTTTCTATTTTGATATTATATTCCGCTGCTGCAGTGGTTATTTTCAACAACGATTTTCACACACAAGAGACTTCGCTGGCAAAATATCTACAACTCTCGGGTTAGATCTTTCACTTATTGACCTTTTTTTGGAAACATAAAATTGCAGCAGAAAGAGTTGCTGAATTTCGAGTCCGTGAAGAATCATTACAAAGACTTAAATGTACCAAAAATTGTCAATGCACTTTTGAAATTTTACATGCTTGTTTGCATGTATGCACCTGCGTAGCAACATAATTTGGTCTCTCATGCTTGGAGGTGATCCTCAGTGGGGAGAAGATGGTGAACAACAAGTCCCACAGAGACAAGTGAAAAACACCAGATATATACATTACAAATATACATGGGATTTTAAACAGTGGAAAACAAAAATGTGTAGCATAAAAACCTTCAAGTGGGGGCATGTTTTCAAAAGTTCATGCTCAAAATCCACATGCCATACAGTACATGGTATGACACTAAAACTTAAAATGGCACAATATGTTCCACTGTGGTTTGTAACAAAACGATCAGTTCCTACTTTTTGTCCAGCAATGTCCTTGAGCATTTCAATTCTCTTATACCAAAAATGTTTTAATTTTCTAATTACTGTACTGAAAAACAGCAAAGGTACAGTATTTTAAAAATGTTTTTGTAAATTTAATGTTGTGGAAACTAACAAAACAAGCTAGCTTCTGTAATAACTTACATTAGCCTCTATTTTTGTCTTTCTTGAAGATAATAAGACAAAAATGTTTGTCATATTATCAAGAAATCACAAACCTCTCTTCTGAAGAACTTTCTATGGTGGAAGACATAATGGGTTTTGGGTTTACCTCAAGCAGTTATATTAATGAGACATTTACAGTTTTGGAAGAAGTGTTTCCTTAAATTGCATTGAAAAGGTTTTAGGAAAGTTTGACGGTTAAAAGTTTCATAATAGTTGTGAAAGCCCAAGGTCCTCAAAAAATACCAAGCTTGCTAACAGCACATATTTAAAAGAAGAAGATCCTGAATGGAGAGTTACAAAAAGACTGATACTGACAAATTAACCTATTGATATAGTCATAAATCTGGGGGAAAATCAAAGTAATCTTATAAATATATAAAAGCATGTTCATTTTTTCATGTTCATCTGTGAGCAGGACATGTAGACACCTGACCATAACACCCAAATGTGGGTGAGAAAGCACAACAAAGACAACTGTTCTTTTGCATGCTATAGATTTACGATTTCCCTTCACTGGATCTAAGTGGCCCAAACCTGTTCCAGCATGACATTGCCCGTTTGTGCAAAGCAAACTCCAGGGAGACATGGTTTGCTAAGTTTGGAATGGAAGAACTTGAATGTGGCCTGCACAGGGCTCTAACCTCAACCCCACTGAACACCTTTGGGTGCTCAGAGCAGTAATTGAACCCCTGGTCTTCTCATACTACCTTGGAGTCCTTACTTCATTACCTGACTTCTTGTGGTCAAATCCCTGCAACCTTCCCAGAAAAATGGAACTTAATATTAGAGCAAAGGGGATTCAATTCCATATCAATAACCATGGTTTAGGAATAGGATTATCAACAAGCAAATACTTTATACGTGTGATGGATGATGGTTCGGAGTCCACATACAGTGCCTTGCAAAATCATTCATACTGCTTGAAGTTTTCCACATTTTGTCACATTACAATCACATATGTATATATAATTCATATGATATAATAAAAAATTATATTTTATGTAATAGACTGACACAAAGTGGCACATAGTTGTGAAACAGAAAGAAAAATAATATATATTTTTTTACAATTACATATCTGAAAAGTGTGTTGCGCATTAGTATTTAGTCAATACTTTGTGGAACTACCTTTCACTGCAAATTAAAGCTGCAAATCTTTTCAGGTATGTCTCTACCAGCTTTGCATATTTAGAGAGTGAAATTTTTGCCCAGTCTTCTTTGCAAAATAGCTCAATTACTGTAGATTGAATGGAGAGTGTCCTTGAACAGTAATTTTCAAGTCTTGCTACAGACTGTCAATTGGATTTAGGTCTGGAATTTGACTGGGCCATACTAACATATGAATATGCTTCCATTTAAACCATTCCATTGTAGCTCTGGCTGTATGTTTAGTGTTGTTGTCCCACTGGAAGGTGAACCTCTGCCCCAGTCTCAAATCTTATGCAGATTTTAACAGGTTTTCAGACTTTGACCGGTTAACAGCCATGTCTTGGTAGGTTTGTAGTTGTGCCATACTCTTTCCATTTTCAGATGGATTGAACAGTGTGAGATGATACTCAAAGATACTTTTTTATAACCTAACACTGCTTTAAACCTCTCCACAACTTTATCCCTGAACTGTCTGGTGTGTTCTGTGGGCTTCATGATGCTGTTTATTCTTAATGTTCTCTAACAAACCTCTGAGGGCTCCTCAGAACAGCTTTATTTAAACTAAGTTTAAATTACACACAGGTGGACTCTATTTACAAATGAGGTGAGTTCTGAAAGCAATTGGTTCCACTGAATTTTAGTTGGGGTATCAAATTAAATGGGTCTGAATGCAAATGCACGCCACACTTTTCAGATTAAAATTTTTATTTGAAAACTATTTATCAGTTTCCTTCCACTTCACAATTATGTGTCACTTAGTGTTGGTCTATCACATAAAATCCCAATAAAATACATTTACGTTTGTGGTTTGAACGTGACAAAATGTCTAAAAGTTCAAAGAGTATGAATACTTTTGCAAGGCCCTGTAACTTGGCCAGGTAGTTGATCTGATTGAAGTCATTGCAGCACATCACAATAAAAAAGGTGTGTGTGTGAGTGTGTGTGTGTGTGTGTGTGTGTGTGTGTGTGTGTGTGTGTGTGTGTGTGTGTGTGTGTGTCAAATAATCCTTTGAGATTGTGGTTCATGTTGACATGGAAACAGTCCTTTGAGATTATTTTTCATGTTGGCGTGATTGCATCATTCAGTTCCTGTAGACTTTTCAAGTGCACTTTCATGCTTTGGCTCTCCACAATACTCAAATAAGTTGTGGCATGCAAGTGATAATTCATTGGGATAAACAAGCCAAAAGCATGTAGCATGTAAAGAAAACACTACCCACACCATTATACCACCTCCACCAGCCTGGAACATTGACACTATCAAGTTGGGCCTATGGATTCATGGTTTTGTGGCATAAGCAGGTGTGCATGTGTTACCAATACAGTGTTTAGGGGGTATGAAAACTGGTCAGCCATAACATTAAAACCATTAACAGGTGAAAAGAATAACATTGGTTATCTCCTTAAAAGTGTCCTCCATCATGGGGTGGGATATATGAGGCAAAATATGAATAGTCAATTCTCAAAATCGATAAGGCTAGGCAGTGGGGTTAGATGTCTAAAATGGCAGGTCGTATGAGATGTTCCAAAGTATGCACCTGCCAAGGTGGACCAATGAAGGTCAACTGGTGAACTGGCAACAGGTCCATACATCCCAAAGACAATGACTAAACACATATGGAATAGAGGCAATCTGGACGAGAATAGGAGAACATGACTTTTTTCATTGCTCCAAAGTCCAATCTTTATGCTCTCTAGCAAATTAAAACTATCTTTCTGTTTAGTCTCACTAACCAGTGATTTTCTTAGGGTCACACAGCTATTAAGATATTAATCCTAATATCTAAGAAAGAGATAGGTCTTTAGTTGTTGCTTAAAGGAGAACTGCAGAAAGTATCCAGTCAAGGGCTTTTATTTGATTATTTTAATCTAATTGGCAACGTTTGTTTTTTTTGTTTGTTTGTTTTTTGCCTTTTTATATAGACTAATGGTTTTGCCGGAATTAAACTGTTTTCAGAGTTTTTCAATGTCACCATGAACTTTAAACTTTTTTTCTTTCAGACATACCTGAGCTTTGTTTGTATGAGCTGCCTCGCCTACAATTCACCATTTGACATTCATCTGTCTCACGGTATCTGCCATGTGTTTTTATCAGGGTGTGTCTTTTTACAACAAGGTCAATACATGAAACAAAGAGCAATGACAGTGTAGAAATCTTTTTGCCAGTCTACAATTTCTATTTTTTAAACCTTTACAATCATGCATATTGGGGTCATACACAGAATATTACTGAGACACTGCTATAATGATATAAGCAATTACTTATACATGATTTTAGGGAGAAATCTATGGCATAAAATACTGTCTACAGAGACCATCACTTTGTCCTGAGTCATGGTTGATCATTGACATTTCAGCGCACAGTGTTGCTGAGGCACTTATCACCCAGGTGAGATCTAAATGAGTTCCTGACCAATCAAGGCACCAAGTTTCTGTCACACACCCTTTGTGAACTATAGCTATGAGAAAAATTAATAAATTTATACCATTCAGCCATGACCCTTAAAATATGACTTGGAAGTTCATTGGAATTGTAAAAATATATATATATTTAAACCACTATTATGTGCACTACAAGGGGTCTTGCAAATCTCCACTGGGGTGCAGTTAATACATACTGCCATGATGTCTTTGAACCTTGGAAAGAGACGGCTCAGTGATTTTGGTGAAGGATGTTCCTGAGAGGTCGGAGCTAGGACCACATGTAAATCTAAGAATGCCAGCTCAATTCACGTTCATCCCTTATTGAGACCACCTCTCACCATCCAAAATCACATAAGTTCCCAAGCTTCACACAGAATTGTTAGTCACATTGTGTTATATGGTGATGCCCTCAGAACTGGTAGCACATAATAGTACTGTCGCCTGACAAGAAACAAAAGGAGCGGCAAGAGCTCATGCCCTGGCTTGTAGGGATAACTGAGTAGTTCAACGGTGACTGGTCCAGTCTTATGGTCCTGTTACCCAAGGCAGACCATTTGTTTCAGTACTTTGGAGACTTTAGAACGGCCAGTGCAATGTCTAAATGTATTGTGTATCCATAACCATGCATTGACAATTGATTTGGTGCAGCTTGCTTTTTTCAATGCTGCATTTGGAAAAAGGAGTACTGGCAGGTACCCTTGACTCTTATATGTTGTAAGAAAACAGCCTTTTCCATTCTGCTTGGTTTACACCAATATGTGATCCCTCCTTCTTCGTTGTTCAGAGCCCAAACAACATTCGTTGTCCTCTTCATTTTGCAGACTGCGGTTGGTGGAAGCCTGGCTCAGAGCTCTACAGCTTCCAGTTGCAAACTTGCTGGAGTACCCAGACCTAAAGCAAGCCATTTTGCAATGGGTTGGCTACAGCCTCAAAAAGCACCATCAGTACAATTACTTACTGACCCTTGGTGAGTCTGGCCGTTCATTAGCATTTGCCCAGCAGCTCTGAGAATCCTGACATGTGGCTACTGTTAGAGGAATGTGTTCTGTTGATGATGACCCCCAACATTTACACAAAACATATAAAGATGTGATGCTCAGAATTAATTTTCTGAGGTTCTCTACTCAAAAAAGAATCGATTTTTCACACCTTAAAAGTTTTTCATAATAAGGAAAATCTGTCCAGTCTGCTAGCTTCCGCCTTTTCATAAAGAGAACGAAATCTTTGAGTCATCTATATTCTAGACACCTGGAGAAAAAAAAACATGACTATGCAAACACTGTAAGTGTGTACAGTATAAAAGAAGAGAGGAGCTCTCCTTCGTTAGTGCAGATCACTTCTTCTCACGCTTTCCTGTGCTCAGACACTTCAAAAAAGCAGCAGACCTACAAAAAGTAAGTAGCTAAATGCATTCCCTTTTTCTTAATTGTATTCTCATGTTTAGCACAAGTCACTGCAACATCTACTTTATATCAAGACTTGAGTCTCAATATTTGTTTTGAATGTCTTGAGTGGAAAGTTTAGGAATGATTAAAAAATATGGAATGAAAATTGCAACATTTAAAAGACTTTTGAATGACACACAGTTTGCATAATTGTATTTTAGTTCAGGATTTGGGAAATTTGGGAACAAAGCACAGACTACCAGCTAAATATTAGTACAACTTTTTATAGTGCAAATTTTATCATTTTTAAACATGCAGTACATGTGCAAATAAAATTAGCAAGATTTGTGAATAAAACAGATAATGATAGTAAGCAACTTCAAAAGGAAAAACAACTAGTAAAAAATAAGAAAAAGAGATTTTTTTAAATCCTAAGGACAAATCAGCTAGCTGTTGCTATGCAGTTTTAATTTTTCTGTGATTTCATTGGTTGAGTTTTGTATGAACTGTTCCAATTCAAGCCACAAACAATGATCTACTTATTCTGTGAAAAATTTAAATGACTGCACATAATTTCTTTAACCATGACATCAAAGTTTTTACCCCAATTCAATAAGTGCATTAATATTTACATACATGTATTTATAAGATCCAGCTGCACTGCAAAACGAAAATAAGCAGATTCAAACGTTTTCAGGGTGAAAGCAAACACAAAGAGTTATGCTATGTTCATGCGATTTACACTGAAACTCTCAGTAGAGGCGAGGCTGTGACCCTGCAGCACAGGACTAAAAAGTTGGGAATATGGGGTTGGTTTCACCCAAGCAGGGCAAATAAGTTGAAGAGAGGCCAAGATAAGTGTATGAATGTAAATTTGGCACATTTTTTTCTTAACTGACAGTCAGCAATCAATTAATCATTAATGATAAATGACAACTTTAAGGGATTTTTTTATATTAAAGAAGTTAATTCTCCTCTCTTCCTCGTGGATCTAATATTTACATGTTAAATCCTACTTGCTACTACATTCCTGCCTCCTCATGTTCTTAAGGTGTTAACGCTCCCACGCTTGCCTTCTTATTCTCTCTCTGCCTCTCTCCCCCCTAACTCAAGCGAAAACCTCCTGGTTTGTCTCTGGATGAACATCTGTCCAACTTCTACTCGTTTTGTTCCTCAGGATTTCACCAGGACATTTTACAGTGGTTTATATTCTTCGTAGTAACAGATGTCGATGGCAGATGTGTTTGGTCAAGCTTATCTTTTGCTGTTAATAAATAGAGACCTTTCTGACTGACAATGTGTTTGTGTGATTGGGTCTCTCCTGGCACCAGCAAGCTAATTGAAGCACAGCGAACAGACAGAGTGACTCGCTTATTCAACAACGTTAACATTTTAACATTTTCTATATAATGCACAATTTTTTCTAACAGCACCATTGGTTACATAAGTCACATTTTTGTTTTAACTGAAACAGTGTAAACAAATACGTAAAAAGGCTGCCAAATACTGCATATATCTCAGTCCTCATTTAAAAACAAGGCCGCTAAAATGACAATGTTCAATACTTTACACAGTCTGAATTGCACGGTTGCCCTCTTGTGGTGTAAAAGTTTATAGATATGAAAGCTGCGGAGAAATATTATGCAAAACATTATCTGTTAACACATTTTTAATTGCTGTTAAGAATGCAACCGGTTGATAATTCAGTAATGAATTAAGGTCAGTTTGGTTTAAATGACTAATTGTTTATATTTATATGAGCAGGATTGAGAAAAAAGGACTGTGCTGCAGACACAGCAGTAAAACAGATATACCACAGATACTGTACACCACAGTTTCTTTAACTTTGGTTTCACTACACAAAATGCAGAACATACACTGCATCAATAGACATCTCCCACTGTATCACAAATTTTATGAATTAACTACTGTTTTATACAAATGCACAAATTTAATCTGCAAAACGGTTCAATATTTTTTTGTATTCTCTTCCCCCTATATAGTGGCCTCTTACACCATCACATACTTTCCGATCAGAGGTATGTGGCAATCTTTTTCCAAATATCCACCACAGTCATATGACTTAGGCCTGGCCCCTCTGGTCTTTCTATCAACTGAATGACTGGGAAAAGTTATGACTCAAGTATTCTCATGTTTGCACATGCACCCTGAATATCAAGTGAATGTTTAAACTTTATATAAATACTTCTATTTATAAATGGAGAAACTATTATGAATCAGCAATGCTTATCTAATTTGGCCTAAATGCAAATTAACCAAATAAAAGGGAGTTTTACAACACGGATTAGTCTTGACATAACTGGTTCTCCCTTCTAGTGCCCATCACAGTTGACCAATCACATACCATTTGTGTAGCTTTGTGATTTCAAAAGAACAAAGATTCACTTGCATACAGTATGTACCATTTAAGATAAAGAGTGCCAGACTCACAATTTTAACACATTTCTCCTGTTTAATCTGTCATTAGTTAGATACAAAAGTAGATGAGAAATAAAGAGATTTATTAACAGTGGATTAATGATTATAATAACAAAACTCATAATAAATGAATTATTGTTATCAATCGCTTAAATCATATATAATACCTGCACACAAAGTGTTAGAAAATCCTGTTGCCATAGAAAGTACCTTTTGGTGTTACTGTGCCAGGACGATGCAGTTCTCTGCGCATCATGCTGTCTGACCAGGGTCTGGAGTGGAAGGAAGTTGTGGTAACCATTGATGAGTGGAAGAAGGGAGATCTAAAGAAAAGCTGCGTGAGTGTCTCATACAAGGCTAATGCTGGTCCACATGTGCATTTTAAATGAATTCTCAGCAGTTCATCCTATGTACTAGGCTTCATGTTACTGTATATCTGGTGTTGTAACCAAATAAAGCACATGTGAAAATTACTTTTTTAAATCGTATAGCCAGCATTTTACTGACCTCCTGAATTCATATTTTTACAGCTTTTTGGACAGTTGCCTAAGTTCCAGGATGGCGACCTTGTTTTGTTTCAGTCGAATAGCTTTTTGAGGCATTTGGGCCGCAAACATGGTAATTATTTGTCACATCTGTTCATAATATATATGTAAAGCCTAAAAAGTAAGCTAGCATATGCCTGGAGCCGTGTCGCTGTAGCTATATTTCTTTATTCATCTTCATCTCCGTTTTGGCTCTGGACCTGCACATTACATTTACATTACAATTTACACCTGCTCATAAAAAGACTTTTCATGATTTTTTATTCATTAATTAATAAACATTAATAAAAACATTTACAATATAAAATAAAGCATACTAAAGTTTTGAATTCGTGTGCTTTACTCCTTACATCTTCTCCTTTTCTAAAAAGTACTCGGTTGTAAATACTATTTCATATAAAGTAAACATTACATATTTACAATACATTTAAATAAAACATTAAGTTAAACCTAGTGTGTCAAATTCAGTCTAGAAGTGTACTGTACTGTACTGTATATGAACCATGAACACTTCATACAAGTATAATTGTTTAATATTTAATTATATACTACTCTATCCTGATTTAATGTAAAACTGCACAAGAACCAGTTTTTGCTATAGTTATATACTTAATGCCGCTAGTGATACTGTAAGACTATATCCAACATAAGTTTTCAATAACCCTGTATTTATATATTTGGTAAAACTTCAATCACATGACCCTGTATTTATTGAAATCCTATTGATAAGTGAAAAAATCTGATCTGAATTAATCAGGTCCATGTGCCATACAGCTTATGTGTCTTATAGTAGATAGTATATGACTATGATTACAGTGCATATTTGGTGCTTATTATGTTTCCACAATCAGTCCATTCTCTACAGTGATATTTAGAATGGACATGTAGTAAAAAACAAACTCAGAGTTCATTCTACTCATATGTGCAGGTGGATATGGAAAGAATGGAAATGAAGCTGCCCTGGTCGACATGTTTACTGATGGAGTAGAAGAGCTACGTAATAAATATGTGAAAATGATCTACCAGGAATATGTAAGTGATGTTATATTGTTATCTTTTAAATGCCCAAAGGACTACTAAACAAAGTTTCACTCTAAGTGAGATTCAACACAACTCTGCATCACCATACGTTCAACAATTTATTCAATGGCAGCAAATATACCACAACTATCAACTTTTTTCAGAATGAGACAATTGACCAAAATTGGGCGCTATCATCAATGAATGTTTAAAGATAGGTCAACGCCGATCAACAAAGTAAATATCAGCCTATTCCGTTGCAAGGCTGATAAATCAGTGCATCACTCATTTTAACATTAATAAAATCACCACCAGCTGTAACTGTTCAGGTCTACAGAAATATCTGGGCAAAACCTGAATTACAAGTTACGTTTTGTTCCCAGGAAACTGGCAAAGACGCATACATCAAGGACCTGCCAAACCACCTCTCCATTTTTGAGGCTGTTCTAGAGAAGAGCAAAAGTGGTTTCCTTGTAGGCGATTCGGTATGGCATGAACTTTTTATACCTAGACATTAAGTGGATTATTTGCGTTATTATCCAAGTTCATTGAATCATGTATACAGTATGTCCAGTATATAGTTTTCAACATGGTGTATTCACTCCATTCACAGATCTCCATTGCAGACTACAGTCTCTTGGATGTATTGTTGAACCACAAGGTCCTGTGCCCCACCTGTCTGGACTCCTTCCCTGCCCTGAAAGGCTTTGTGCAGCGTGTGTCCAGCCGTCCCAAAATAAAGGCTTACCTTGACTCTGATGCTTATAAGAAACTGCCTATCAATGGCAATGGCAAGCAGTAATGCAGCTGAGCCTTAATGTTCAATGTAGAACCTGACTGTCCGTTCACATGACCATTGCCTCTTTAGCACAATTTTCATTTTCCTTTATTAGGCTATATTTTTTTAAGATCTAATGTTCGGTACTCTTTCTCCCTAAAATGTGCATCATTTACTGAAATTAAAATTAAACCAAGGCATAAGCAATGTGTTCTATCATTTGTGATTCTAGGTCGACTTAACCTTGTCCTATACCTTTTAAATAACAATTAAATAAATAATTCTGTTGTTAAATAAGTCTAATAAAAAAAACAAATAATAATAATAATTAACTGTTATTTTCTGAATAATACTGGATAACATATTAAGAATATTTTAAATGGCATAAACAGGTGGTGTAGTGGTTAGCACTGACAGCTTGCACCTCCAGGGTCTAGGTTCGATTGGCGGCCAGGTACGATTCCTGTCTTTGTGTGCATGGAGTTTGCATGTTCTCCCCATGCTTGGTGGGTTTCCTCCCACAGTCCAAAGGCATGCAGATTAGACTAATTGGTGAATGAGTGTGTGTGTGTGTATATGTGTGTGGGCCGTGAGATGAATTGGTATTATATCCAGGGTGTACCCCGCCTCGTGCCCTAAGTCTATTAGGATAAGCTCCAGGCCCCCCGCGACCCTGAATACAGGATAAAGCGGTATAGACGATGAGTGAGTGAGTGATTTATTTATTTTGGGGGGGTGAAGCCTAGTAGACTATTATATGGCCTATAAACAAATTTCAGCTTCCAATAACATTGCTAAATTTTCCCACCTGAAACACTATATATTTGGGGAAAAAAGGCCAAACCATATTTGTTAACTGAAACCTTCTATGTGAGTGTATTGCATTTTTGTTTGGTGTGTGTGTTCATGCATTCTAGCACCTGTAACAAGATATTTCTCTATTATCCACAAGCCATTGTGCACACACAATTGTTTGTCAACAAATAATCCATGTACATGGGGTTCATATAAACGCAAAGATAGCTTCATGAGAGTATTGGACTATAGAGAGATCGATGAGTAACAAAATTGTTTATTAATTCATGTTAATATACAATATTACAACCGTTAATAGCTGGTGATTATAAGACAACTGTCTGCAATTCCCAGTTATTAAAAGCATATGGTAAAGTGTTCCATTAAAAACACAAGACCAATAAACATTACCTACTTAGACACACACACACACACACACACACACACACACACACAAAAAAAAAAAAAAAAAATTTCAATTGTTTAAAAGAAAAATGCTTTGTTACAATTTGTATACAGACTTTTCATGTCTGGATAGAATTGAAAGAGTATCACATGACAATAACAGAATAAAAAGAATTAATTAAATTCAACTTCAACTATCCAGGTGGATAAAGTGAACAGGTGAAGCAAAATGCCATTAGGAGCCATTCCTCCTGAATGCAAATGGGAAAAATAATGCAGAAAACCATTCATTTCAAATATATTTAGGTTTAGGTTTAATTTATTTATATAGCACATTTACAACAGCCACGAGACTGAATAAGTTGCTGTACATTTAGAAAAATCATAAAAAATAAAAGTACACGATTACAGCCTAAGAGAAAAGAAGCAAAACAGAAACACAAAAACTTGATAGTCGAAGTAAGGCCTAGTAGGCCAGTGAAAACAAATGGGTTTTAAAAAGGGATTTAAAAACAGTCAGACTAGGAGCCATTCGGATTTCAACTGGCAAGTCATTCCAAAGACGAGGCCCAATTACCGAAAAAGCACGGTCACCTCTATGCTTGAGTCTGGAATGTGGAATTAAGAGGAGGTTCTGGTCACAGGATATCAAACTTCTCAGGGGAGTATATTGATGCATCAATTCAGATAAGTAGATGGGTGCTTGCTGGTGTAGCGATTTAAAAACGAATAGTAAAATTTTAAAATGTATTCTGAAATGAACAGGCAACCAAAAGGGCCTTCAAAAGCGGAGTCACATGATCCCTTTTTTTCTTTTTTAGGAGAAATTTAGCAGCGGCGTTCTGGACCAATTGAAGACGGGCAATTTGGGATTTAGAGATGCCATAATAAAGAGAGTTGCAATAGTCGAGACGGGTTGTAATAAAAGCATGATTGGGCATCTCCAGGGTCTTGTCAGTGAGAAAAAGTTAAATTTTTGTAAGCGTACGAAGCTGATAAAAGCTAGATCCGATCACGGTAGAGATTTATTTATCAAGTTTTAATGTGTCATCTAACAGGACACCCAAATTCCGAACCTGTGAGGACCTAAAAGCTGACAGAGCACCCAAGTCAAAATCAGGGGCCTTCATATCACCTCAGTTTTCTTTTCATTTAGAGATAAGAAGTCTTGAGATAACCAAGATTTAACTTCATCTAAACAAGATAACAAAGCAGTCATGGCTAAGTGATCAGTTTTCTTAAAAGGAAAATAGATTTGCGTGTCATCAGCGTAAAAATGGAATGATACTCCATGTTTCCTAAAAATGGAGCCTAGAGGTAGCATGTACAATGAAAATAGACTGGGAACCAACACAGAGCCTTGTGGAAGACCACAGGGGAAAGAAGAAGTCGACGAGGAGAAGTCTCCTAGCCTAACCACATATTTCCTATCAGATAAAAATGACGGAAACCACTTTAAAACTATGCCAGAGAGACCCACCCAAGACTCTAGTAGCTGTCTAAAAGTCTAAAAGAACAAGGACCACAGAATCCCCTGTATCAGTAGCTAAAAAGATGTCATTTAACACTCTCATTAGGGCTCATTCAGTACTGTGGGCCCTAAAACCGGATTGAAAATGCTCAAACAAACTGTTTAAAGCAAGAAAAGATTGAAGTTGAAGAAACACAATCTTTTCCAAAACCTTAGAAACAAATGGTAGAACAGAGATAGGGCGATAATTCATAGCAATATATATGTCATAGCAATTACCTCTTTATATTCCCATTATATAATAAAAACCCTGCTGAGGACAATCATATGTCCATCTGCAAAAGGTGTAGGTTGGTCATTACGTCAATTTGGGAAACTGGGTAAAGTAGGCAAGAGACTGCTTAAAATTGGATTGAACTTATTCAGTCATGTGACCACATCTGGTATAGCGCCAGCATTGAGGTCACAGGGTAATAATGAGAAGGAGACTGTTAGCCAAAGAAGCTATGAAGTTATTACATAAAAATCAAGAAATTCATGTTGCTACGGGGAAAGTTGAACGGGTCGCTACTGTATATTGGCAAGAAACGAGAAGCGGGTGTTGAAGTGATGTTAACCAGGCAAGGAGCCAAGAGCTTGATTGCATTTCAAGCAAGATCAAATCTCCTGGCATTGAGATTGAATGGCACTATTATTAAAACCTATATTTAGTCTGTCTATGTACCAACCAAGACCAGTATAGTGTAAGCATATTTTAGTAAAATATACTTGTGTATTCAGCAATGTAACAATATGATAATATTAATCAACATAATAATCTTAGTGAAATAATATAGAAGTAGGTAGAGAGTATGACAGGTTATAATGGGTTCACTTAGAGGTGAGATAAGAAAAGCAGACAGAGTATGACAGAGCATAAAACATAATGGGTTCACTCAGAGGTGAGACAAGAAAAGCAGACGACTATGAGACAGGTCATGAAGCATAAATAGTAAGGGGGTGGGTAGTGATACTCAGTGTACAGTGTGTACCCAAAGTACATGGGGAAAAAACATATACATATACTAATTATATGTATGATAAATTATTATTTATAATTAGCTGTCATATGTATGATAAGGCACCAGGTACCGGACCCATCAGAGACACGAGCATAAGATAAGGCGCCAGGTGCCGGACAGAGACACGAGCACACTTAATGAAGGATTGAAACGTGTTGGATACACGTGCTACACGTGCACCTGCAGTCGCACACAAATGTCTTAGTAAGAATATAGACAAATAACCAAAAGACACAAGATCAGTTTTACGAATACTGAGTTTAATATGAAATAAAGACAACACAAAATAGCTTGTGCATCTACATAATGACAAACAGGGAGATACATAAAAAATTCGATATACTGTAAAAATGCAAAGTATAAGGTCGAACATAAAAGTACAAAAAACATAGGGGGCCTGGGTAAGCATCAATAGCAAAATAAAATGCATAAGAAATCACATATCAAA
>JAQMYL010000012.1:7863811-7877440 GCA_030014365.1 Clarias pachynema | reverse complement strand
TTTTGACTAGAGATACGTCTTTTGTTTAATGTTTTATAATTAGGTAACATTAACAAATGGAAGACTAAAAATCTCCCACAATAGGCAAGATAAGTAATCATGAGGGACATAACCACTTGCAGCAGGTTAGAAGGTGTGTCCAAATTTTCAACAATTCAACAATTAAGATACCATTGAAAGAATAATGATGTTAATTATATTTATATGACTGTTGTTATAATAAATGCTTTTTTTCCTCATTTAGAGGTATTTTATTTTCTTTTTTTTTATTATTATATTCACAGGGTTTATATTTGTGTAATATTAAAGACACAGAAATACTCACACACAAATTCATTTGAATGCATAATCAATTCAAATCGACAGGGTTTCTTATTCAAATCAGTTCATGCACACCTTGTGTGACGAGACTACCAGAATTCAACAATAGCCTAGTTTAGCCAAGGGACAGGATATAAAGACCCTGAAGCTATAATTATTTGTTACTGTGATGAAATTCTTCTGAACTATTTATCATTGTACTCAACTTTGGAGGTTTTATAAAACGTTACCTTTATCTAGAATTGCATAGTCTACAATATAATATACAATTTCATATTGTACAATAAGTAACCAATAACTAGATCAAATAATGTTGTCTAAAAATAATACACTGTTTAAACAACAACCATAGCAACAACAACAGCAACAAAACTACAGTGGTCATATCCTGGCTAATATGGCATCTAAAAAAAATTTAATTAATAATTGAACTCTTTTCACTGTTCTTATCAGTATCATTCACTTGAAAAGCAAAATTGCAGTTTTGCTGGTAGTGCCTACATTCGTGTGTTTCCAGATTTTTGACCGTCACCATGACCTTGCAATATTTCATGCATGCGTCGTTCTCCCGGCATGTGGCATGCCTCAAAGAAATTTTCTGCCACCCCAAAAATTGTATTATTGTCTGTTTACCTTGACGACCATGATGTCCGAAAAACTGCTGTGAATAACTGTGCATTAATGATTTTTCTGCAGAATAAATGTATAGCAGAGAAAACTATATACATAAGCTATCCATTGGCCATGAGTCATGTTTGTTCAGAGGTATGTGGCTGCTCCTCCAAATTTGCATAACAATGAATTCAATCCGGAGCAACATTTTTTCACCCTGCTGCAAGTCATGTTTTTCCCACTCCCCATTAAAATTGAAAAATATATATATAATAATGAACTTGCTTTGTGTGTGTGTGTAATGAATGTTATGAATGTAGTTTGTGGCCTCATTTCAGTGACTTCTTTTTTTGTTTTGTTTTCAATAACCATACATAACTGTCATTTTCTGAAAGAAAAGGAAAGAAAGAAAGAAAGAAAGAAAGAAAGAAAGAAATACAATGGCAGAGCTTCTTGGAGTGACATGCAGATGTATTAACCCTTGTGAGTTGGATGCTGTCACACAATAACAAAACATAACTAGGTAGCCCAAAAATCTGTTTGTGTCAAATCTTTTTTTATTTTTTCAATCCAGTGTAACACATACATGATATTAAGTATGGGGGGGGTGGGGGGTACTTGCTCAGTATTAGACCTGTAATGTTATGGCTGATCAGTTTAAAAAGCAATTTGGTCACAGCAAAAGGTTTACTTAAAATTTGGTATTGGAATTATAAAAGATTGTAAAACTTCACAAAAGCAGTGATTTCCACTGAATGATTCACTCATCATCTTCTATACCGCTTAATCCTCTATACAGGGTCGCGGGGGGGCCTGGAGCCTATCCTAGGATACTTAGGGCATGAGGCGGGGTACACCCTGGACAGGTGCCAGTCCATTGCAGGGCACACGCACGCACGCGCACACACGACAAGCGATCTGGGAACGCCAATTAGCCTAATCTGCATGTCATTGCACTGTGGAAGGAAACCGGAGTACCCGGAGGAATCTTACCAAGCACAGGGAGAATATGCAAACTAGATGCACACAGAGATGGGAATCGAACCCAGACCCTGGAGGTGCAGGGCGACAGTGCTGACTACTAAGCCACAGTTCCCGCCCTGAATGATTCAGTTTAAGTGAATCGAACTACGTACTTGATTCTCTTCAGAGTTATGCAGACCATAATTTCGACCTGTACTACAACCTATCATTCACAGACAAATAAGTATATAAGCAGGACTGGCATAACGCACATTTAAAAGACAAAAAAAAAAAAAAAAAGATTCAAGTTTAAGATTCGATTCATTTGAATCGATTCGTCTATTGATTTTCAACTTCCACTGGGATATAGATTAAATAAGCAGATTCTATACATGTAGCATAGCAAATTGTTTAATCTTGATACACTGTATCGTGATGAGGTAAAACATTCCAGTCGGGTGGCTCTGGTCTGTACATAAAGGAAACCGGTTCTTCGAGTCATCTGTGGCAAGAAAGCTGGATGAGCATGACTCAGCAACATTGTGCGCGTGTATAAAAGGAGAAGAGAACCGCGTTCCTCTTCGTCCAGGTCACTTCTGCACACACACACACGGGCTCAGACACCAGCAAGAAAACCCCACCAGAACCGACTTACAAGGAGTAAGTATCTCCATGCATTTCTCACTTCCTTATTGTTTTCTTATGTTTAGTACGAACGACTGAAAGTTTATATCCAGACTTGTTTGTCAATATACTGTATTCACAGGCTGTCAGATACTTGAGTACAAAGTTTCTAAATGGGAGCAAAGTATGCAATAAAAATCACGACATTTATTAAAAGTCTTTTGCACGACACGCACTTTGCATAATTGTACTTTTGTTTAGGGACGTGTGCAAAATTAGAATACAGACAGCCACCAAAATACTAGTGTTAATATTAATGTATGAAGTGCAATGCATATTTCAGAGTTATATTGCAATACATATTCAGTTTTTTTTATTTTTTAAGTTATAAAAATTTGCAAAACGAACCAAAAAAAGAAGAAGGAAAAAAAAAAAAAAAAGCCAAAGCATGAGCCAATCATCAACCTGTTGCTATGCAGTTTTAATGACTTTTTGATTCCATTGGTTACTTTTTGTTTGATTTGTAATTGGCTACATTCCTCCATTTCAAGTTCCGGATCAGACCATTGTCAAAGTGCATTATGCAAAATAAAATAATAATAATAATAATAATAATAATAAAAGGGGAAAAAAAGAAAAGAAAAAAAGTTATGCATTATGCATCCCATAGTAGTCGACTTGGATAAGGTAAACAATCCAGTGTTGGTGTCCTCAGAGACACTGTAACTGTGGTGATGATATAGTTGCTGGTTTCATCCATACCTTTGAGATGCCATGCTTCAATGCACCAGTCTCAAGTGTCCGTTAATGTTTTATGGAGAACCTAGCAACCGAAAGGTGCAGGTAATAACATGCTTAAGCAATGCAGTGAGTTGCAGCAGATGACTCAAGATCAAGTCAACATTTCAATGGAAGATTAAACTAAAATTTCAATTATTTCAATTCCATTACTTAATTTCCCTCACTGAACAAGCTTGTTTCAAATTCATACCCAAATGTTCTGAGAATTCATTTTATTCTCTCTCTCTCACTCACTTTTTTTTCCCTACGCAGTGGCACCCATCATCATCACATACTTTGCTGTAAGGGGTACGTGACTATCTTTTTCTAAATCTCCACTACAGTCATGTGACTTAGGCCTGACCCCTCAGGTCTTTCTGAACAAAAAGTCTCATGGTCTTTCTTGTTGTCAGCTGTCTTAACAGGAAGAGTAGATTTGATTCAAGTGGTTTAATGCCTACACATGCAGCCTGAATATCAAGTAAATTATCAACCACGTAAAAGATAGCTTTACATCACTGATTGGTCTTGGCCGATCTGGTGTTTTCCTTCCCAGCGATGGTCACAGTCGACCAATCACATGCCAGTTTTGTAGCTGGGTGAATTAAATTGTGGACAAAGGTTGATTTGCATGTGAACCATGCAAGAAAGATACTATAGTATCAGAGTCATTCTCTTAACCCTGATTTAGGCCTTTTTTCATCAATCACATACAAAAATTAGATCAGAAAATGTAATCAATTAGAGATTTAACAGTGGTTTAGTAATTATTCTTATAAAGATCACAAACAAATTCATGTTAGCGGTTTCTTGAAGCAGATTTAATACTAGATGTGGAATTTAATTGCATACTTATAAGCGTGTTTTAAAAAATGTTCCACATTGGTTCTACAATAGGGTTGTTCATCTGTTGAATTTAGGAATAAAAACTAAAACCTTTTAAGGTACGAGATCGCGTTTATTAAGTAGATTTCAATTTCACACTTATAAGCGCGTATTTAAAAAATGTACAACGCCATCTGTTAAATTGAGAGAAACTAATGAGTCGTTTTTGTTTGTGTTTATATAAAAAATAAATAAATTATTTAAAGACATTTTTCATTTAAATTTCAAAGTAGCATATCTTCTCTTCCCATGGGCCGATTGTGATTAAACAAAGCCTCTGTTACCTGAAGCTCAACCAAATACACCTGTGAAAACCCCATTAAAATTCGATCAGTAGTTTGTATGTGATGCGTGCACGGAAAGACAGACAAAAATCTCGATGTGCTCTATGACTCATCTTATGTCCACCCAATATTTCTTTTTCCATCTTCAATGTACAGACTCGCCAACTTTACAGTTTTATTATATGTATAGATGTGCATGCATAAAGGTTTAGAAAATCCTGTTGCGATAGTAATGACCTTTTTACATTTCTGTGCCAGGGCGATGTGGTGCTCTGCGCATCATGCTCTCTGACCTGGGCCAGGACTGGAAGGAAAATGTGGTGAACTTTGAAGACTGGATGAAGGGAGACCTGAAGAGCACCTGTGTGAGTGTCTCATAGTGGGCTAATGCTAATGCACAAACTGTGCACACTGTTTATCCTCCACACTATTCTAAACATTAGGTCTGGTGATGTAACTAAAGTATATAATTAAAATAGCTTTTTTTGATTAATCTTGAAACTAACATTATGCAGACTTCCTGCTTTTGACATTTTATAGGTTTTTGGACAGTTGCCCAAGTTGCAGGATGGTGACCTTGTCTTGTATCAGTCAAATACCTTTTTGAGGTATCTGGGCCGCAAACATGGTAATTATTTTCACATTTGTTCAAAATCTATGTAAAGCAGAAAGATTATAAAATGCAATTAAAACCTGCTTATAAGTGTGTTTCCATTATTTTACTCACGAATAATAATGAAGACATGAACACTATAAACACATACTGAAGTGATTAAACTTCTCCTCTCTTTGAAGTTATAAAAACAAATAGGTCCATAAGTACTTGGACAGTAAACCAATTACCTCACCCTGATTTGGCCAATCCTAAAGTTTCGGCTATTTCTTTGATAGGTCTGTTTTGTTTTTTGTTTGTTTTTTGTTAATTATTCTAATGATATATTCTTATCCTTGCACCAACCTCTCTTTGGACCATGTGTTACAAAATTTCCATGAACAGCTACCAAATGCAAATTCAACATTATCAACACCAAACCTTTATCTCTTCAATTTATTATAAAGAATATGAGGAAATGGGCCACATCTGGCCATCAAACTGCAAATAGGCATTTACTGAATTATTTTTAAGCTTGTGCAAATGAATTGACTATGTTAAAATGTCTGTCATTTCTAAGCTGAAAATCACTCCTTTATTTCAAATTCATTGTATTGTTGTACAAAAACTGCCATTGTCCGAATACTTATGGACCTGACTGTACTGGTTTAGAAACTATATAATTTGGAGTAAAAGCTACTCATTTAAACAACATTTGGGCTTAAAGCTACTGTCAAAATCTTTGACAGGAAGTAGTATATAGTATATGTACTGTACATCAACACTACAGTATGTGTTAGATACAAGGATTTTCTACAGCAAAACAAACTGCAGTTAAACCATCACAAGTAGATCATTTGCAATGGATCTCGTGTTTCATATGAAAACATCCAACCTGAAAGTCTACTCTACTTATCTGCACAGGTGCATACGGAAAGAATGACAATGAAGCTGCCCTGATCGACATGTGCAATGATGGAGTTGAAGATCTGCGTATGAAATACCTGAAAATGATCTACCAGGAATATGTAAGTCATGTTTTACTTTTACTAGGTCTTTTTGTAACCTTAAATAAAAATACTTTTTAAGTCTGCATCATATATTTGCATTGTGATCACTAGAATTAAATGAAAAGTTTGCTGAATCATTAATGGAAGAATTTGTCTTTTTACATTGTGTTAAACATTTGACCCGATCTTTAATTTACATTGGTATTTCGGCATTACGAAAGCCCCGCTTCATGAATTTTCACCTTAGAAACTTAACTTCTTAAGGCGAAACGATATACAAAGTACTTTCAGCACTTAACCGCTCACCGGCTAAATTGCGCATACTGTGTGTCCAGGAGCGGTTCAAAACTTGAGTCAGTGGTAAGCCGAGCCAAGCAAGTGTACATATGGTTTTTGTGGGGTTTTTTTGCATTTTGTGCAAGATTTAGTAAAGGAATAGGACCATGGGTCCTAAGAATGTTAACAATGATGGTAGCAAGAAGATTATCTGCATTAACATTATTTCCTATGGAAAAATGCGTTTTGTAATACGAAATTTCGCCATAAGAACTCCAGTATGGATTAAATTCATATGTCAGGGTACCACTGTATTTAAATACTCATTGTTCACTGACCCTAATTAAATACAAAAACTCATTTATCAAGGAACAAAGCTGAGGCTAAGTTCTTTCTAGCCCACACTGTAGATTCAAAACACTCTAGACTTGATCTCCATTTTTTTTTCCCCCTTCATTCCACTTTGCAACCAGCTACCAGTAGTGCAATACAAATTTGAAACATTTTGTCTGTGTTCCCCAGGACACTGGCAAAGACGCATACATCAAGGACCTGCCAAACCACCTCTCCAAGTTTGAGGCTCTCCTGCAGAAGAACAAAAGTGGTTTCCTTGTTGGCGATTCGGTATGGCATATATCCTAATCAAATGTTTAGTATTCCTGCATACCCACTGTACTTTTCATACCCTTCTTGCTCTAGATATTATGTGGATTATTTGTTGTCTTGTCACACTATGCCTGAGGTCTTTGAATCATGTGCCTGTATACTGTATGTACAGTATGCAGTCCTCACCCTGGTGTGTTCACTCTGTTCACAGACCTCCTTTGCAGACTACAGTCTATTTGAGGTGTTGCTGAACCACCAGGTGTTGTGCTCCACCTGTCTGGACACCTTCCCTGCCCTGAAAGGCTTTGTGCAAAAGCTGTCCAGCCGTCCCAAAATCAAGGCTTACCTTGACTCTGATGCTTATAAGAAACTGCCCATCAATGGTAATGGCAAGCAGTAATGCAGCTGAGCCTTAATGTTCAATGAAGGTCCACTCTCAAACTTTTGTTGTAAATCTAACTGTCCCTTCACATAACTGTTGCTTTGTTTAGCACAACTTTCTATTTTCTATATGTGATGATAATCTTTGATCTTATTGTCACTGAGTAACCCATGCATCATTTATTAAAAATAAAACTTAAACCAATGTATATACAATGGAATGTAATGACAATGTATTGTCATTTCTAATTCTAGGTTGACCTAACTTTGTCCTGTACCTTAACATATAAAATTTAAATTTTACAATCTTGACCCACTTTTTATTTTATTTCAAGATATACCATCATGGCAACAAGGTCCTCCCACTGCCAGAATACCCAATTCCTTATGTTCATAATGTACAGAAAATGTCTTCTATACAGGTAGAGGCATACTATTCATTATTTAGGCTTACCAGGATGGTTCACTTGGGTGTAAAAAATAATAATAATTAAGAATACATTAGTATGCATTTACAGCACCCTTAGTAAACACATGGTCAGGGTAGCTACAGTATGGTATAAATTAGGCTATGATTTTGTTTATAGTTGGGAAAACAAAACTAACTAAGTTTGTTGGAAAATATGAAAGTTAAAAATTAATTAATAAACAACTGCGGGCAGAATTATTTTAGTCTGATCCACGCATAAAGGTAAGACCAAATATGAACTGGAGTGATGTAGCTGAGGTTGAGGACCTGTTTATGGAGAGAATTCACACATCATCCTGACATTGCTTGGATTTATAATGCCTACAATAACGGGTTGGGGTGTAACGGTGCACATTTTAAAATCTGTAACATTCTCTACAGGACGTTCAATTCAAAGGGTGTTGTGACCCAAGTAAATACAGTCTGGCTGGGGATTTTCTCAATTAATTAGGCATTCAAAGTAAAGAAACAGGCTGAATGTTGCTGAGGTGGCCAGGAATTTTAACATCATTTTGGATGTATTGAATCTGTACAGGTTTAAAAAGTCAGGTGAACAAGGTTATTTAAAATATAATTCAGAATTCCATCCTAAATGATTTACCAAACAAATATTTGTGTTGATTAACCTACATTTAAAACTTGTATATACTTGTTAAATACATAAAAATATTTAATATTTTAAATTTAAATATTATTCTTATAAGTATATTCTTGTTTAAAGCGGCATTTAAAGTTTTCCCTTGTTTAATTTTTAATGCTGTGTGCAGCCATGTTGATTTAATTTGTAAATAATTATATTAGAATTGACTGCTTTACAATATCTCTGCCAGAACAAGACACTAACACAATCTCCAGGTTGCTCACTTTTTTATTTCCAATTTTTTTTGTTGAATATATCAAAAGCTTTTTTTTCCACCACATATTTCACATGAAATCAGAGCCAGTCAGACCAACGTACATAGGCATAATTTACATAAATAGATACATACTCAGCTTTAAACCATAAAGCACAAAGTGATTAAATGCCCCAGAGCATTTAATTCACTCAAGTTTTAGGGCAAATTATTTCCTCGTTTCTGGACATCATGAAGAGAGAGGTTGCCCATAAGACAACTGTCTGTAATCCCCAGGTATTAAAAACATATGTTAAAGTGTTCCAATAAGAAAACAGGATCACACTTTTCATACTTTGTCCAGAATTAGATTAATTTTAAAACTTTTGCCATTTTTGCATTATACATAAAGAACTGAGACACACCAAAAATAAATTAACAAAATTACTTTTCAACCGTTATTAACCAAACAAAAAAAATATACATGCTCCATTAAATTCCTTTATACATACAAAAAAAGTTTTGGATGGAAATGAAAAATATCAAAAGACTATAACAGAAGAAGCAGAATTCATTCAATGGCATTTTAAACTGTCCAGGTGGATAAGATGGGCAAAACTGTAAGGTCATCAGCTAAGCCATTCCTCCTGATCAAGTATGGCAAATGGGAAATTTAATGCATAAAATTGTTAACGACAGGTACACTTTGTAGCAATCATTTCTTCATATTCTTTATATGCAATAGAACCATCATTTTCAATGGTCAAAACACTTAGAGGGTCATATTCAGATGGAACACAAGAAGGTCTGGGCACGGAGGAGTCCAGCTTCTCATAAATAATGTTCTGTACCATTGTGTGCACTGGCGAGCCATAGGTATGACCCACAACTCGAGGACAGATGCCTTTGCAATACCTGGGGTTGTACTTGGACGGCGCTATGATCCAGTGATCTAGTCTGAGCTGAGAGAAGCTCACGCGGAAGTCATAGAGGTCACAGTCATCTGTGGAGTGTTCGAATTGAGGCAGTGGTCCATTTTCAGTGCTCGACTTTAAGGGCTGAATTGTGTTTGGAGCACTCCTTCGATCTCTCCACTTCAACATATGGACACTAGATCTGTAGTACTGGCTCTGCATATTCTCACCCCAATGGTTTGATCGGATTTCTCCCAGCCTGGTGTGTGTAGAACCTCTCTGATAGGCCACCTCGCTGGTGTCATTTAGGTAGAGCAGTAGAGATGGTGCCATGTGTGTGAGCTCCACAAGGCTTTTGGAAGTGTGATGTCCTAGTTCGTTATCCAGGCAGGTGAGGTTGATTAGTAGGTGGATGTCCTTTTTGTGACCCTGGATGAGAGGGTGGAGGAAGGGGGTCACATCCACCTCCACCCACTTGTGGTGGCTGGCTCTGTTGAGTCGGAAGTGGAAACTGATAGGTGAGACAGAGTGCTGTGAACTAGGATTGTTAAGACACATGTGCTCGTCGGATGGTGTTTGTTCCTTCATGTACAGGTAGCAGTGAGAGGTGAGCGTGGCTGCATGGTTGTGGTCCAAGGAGTAGAGCAGAACCGATTTCAGCAGCTGTTCCTGGGCTCGTACGCGAGTCAGACTGTAGGAAATGTCCTGCATTAAAAACTCTGTGGGAAAAAATGCACACTTGAGATACAAACCATTGCTTGAATAAAATTCTTACAAGAAATGTAATAGGTTTTGTGGGGTCTCCTCCTGACAAAAAATAAAACATTTTTACGTAAATAAAACTTCTAATTTGGAATGCCCAAATAGGAACAGTCACTGTGAAGAAGAAGGATCACTTTTTCAAAATTTCTGTGGACATTGTAATTTCTAGCACAAATAGAATGGTGTTTAATAAGATTTAAAACGTCAAAAATCTCAAACTTAAGTGATGGTCAAATCTGACCATCATCTCCAAAACAAAAACTCTTGAGCCACCTCCTTCATGGTTTGTTACAAAAGAGCCAGACTTTCTTGCATTTTAATGTAATATTCAGGAATACTGAAGGAAAAGTTCCTGAAGGACTTTTTTTGGTCTCATTTTTGCCTCGTTTTTGTATGTTAAGCCACACAGTGACCTATGAAACATTCACGCATAAAATCCATCTAACTTAAGGCATGAACCAGTGAGAAACAGGTGTAGATGATCAGGCCGGTGATTAGTATACTGGTGATGCTGAATGCTGAGTGGTTAGAACAGACGAGAGGGGAAATGAGGTTGCTGCTGAGGTGGTAACAGCCAATTTTTAAACTGCATCTAGGCACTTTGCAGCCTGTCACAGTAAAACCTTTGTTCCCATTTCTTTAATCGAATCTGCGTCATTTTATTTAATTGAATTTAACATAAAAAAAATGTCTGGTGGCTCAACACTCTACTATAAATTCCAGAATGCCGTGTAGTTATGAGATGTGCTTACGACAGAACATACACAACAACTCGGGACTCAAAATGACATGTGAGAGGGCTAGACATACTAAAAGACTAAAGTGTTGCTGTATCACTGTCTTTAGGTCAGGATGAAATGAGAGCTAAATCCCATCAGTACTACTGTTATAGGGTAGTCAAATGACATTAATAATACATTTTTATTTATTTATTTATTTAATGCACTTTATATGTGAAACAAATCTCAAAGTGCTACAAATTATTTCAAACCAAAAGCTCTGATAAAAATGTAAGTTTGAATACCAGAATTAAAATCAACAGTCTTGTGTTGCATTGTGGCTAACATAGGAAATCGTGTAATGCAGTGACAATTGATCAGCAGGATAATTAAAGAAGTTAAAAAACACAAAAATTCACTAATCATAGCCAATGAGAAAAATAAAGGTTCATATTTTTACATAAACAAACTACAAATAGTACACAAGATGGTGTTGTTTTGTTAGTCTTTAAATTCTACTGTTAGACTGGGTTTATTAATTATTAAAACATTTATTTTAGCTACGTAAATGAAAGTTTTGTTTATAGTAGCAACCATGTTGCTCCTTTAAAGGTAAAGTAGCTCCTTGTAACTAGCTTTCAGATTAGGTGGAAAATTTTTACACCCTCTGTTTAGCCCTTATGAACAGAGGAGCATTGTGTACAACCACAACAGGCATGTTTTCCAGGTTTTACTCTGGGTAAAACCTACTAGTGAAAATTAGTACTCATCGTCTATACCGCTTTATTCTGTATACAGGGTCACGGGGGGCCTGGATCCTATCCCAGGACACTTGGGGCATGAGGCGGGGTACACCTGGACAGGGTGCCAATCCATCGCAGGCCACACACACACACATTCATTCACACACTACGGGCTATTGGAAATGCTAATTAGTCTAACCTGCATGTCTTTGGACTGTGGGAGGAAATCCACCAAGCACGGGGAAAACACATGCACATGGAATCAAACTTGTACCCCGTGGCAGTAACCACTAAGCCACTATGTCATCCATTTTTACGATAACGTAAATTCCACATATAACATCATGTGATTTCAGAAAGCAAACAATTTCTTTTATACTTTATACTGTATATATATGAAAAAAATCATAAAATTACTACATGAATTTGACCAAAAACCTCTATTGACCAAGTAGCGTAAGTGACAACAGCTATAATCAAACTATTTTAGTGTTTTAAAGCAAACAGAACCTATATATTTGGAAAGTGGACAGGACATTAATTTGACAGAGGGTCTTGGGGTCCTACCTAAAAACTCCAAACCTGCCCCCAAAATATCAACAACCCACAAACTCTGTGACTGCTGTAAATGCACCCGTAAGACTCTTGTCTGATGACTCAAATGTTGTAATAACCATTAATTGCCTAATATTTAGCCTACTGTCCTTGACCAAAGATGTATGGATTGTCCAAATGTACATAAGTGGCATCTCTCACTGTTATTTTCTAGATCCAAGTTTATAAAATGCCCTGCTGAACACTTCTGTAGAGTGCTGAACCTGTTACAGAAGACAGCTTTACTATATACATATGTATCACATTTTACCACTGGGTGGCAGTATTCGGTTACCCAGAGACCAGCCTCAACTGTAGCTATTTCCAGTAAGAAATGAGTTTATGCCTTGCAGTTGCTGCTGTAAGCTTCCTCAGGCCCTCAGGTGAAAAAATCCTAGTTAATGCTAGAAATAACCTCTTCTCTGAGCTGGATCACACAATTAGTTCATATAGCCGTGGCCAAAAGTTTTGAGAATGAAAAAAATATTTTCACAAAGTCTGCTGCCTCAATGTTTTTAGATATTTGTCAGATATCACTATGGTATACTGAAGTATAATCACAAGCATTTCATTAGTGTCAAAAGTTTTTATATTTTTAGAATTACATTAAGTATGTGCAAAGAGTCACTATTTGCAGAGGTGACCCTTCTTTTTCAAAACTGATGGTAGCTTTACCTTTTTTCTCTCCGGACAAGCTTTTTTCCCCGGATGCCCCAAAAAAGGGATTAACTTGTGTACCTCAGTCCTCAGCAGTCTGTACCTTTTGCCGAATATCAGTCTCTGATGTTTTATTCCTGGAGAGAAGTGGCGTCTGCCCATCTTGAAATGTGTGAAGTTGAGCACCATCAGTCCTGTTTCATGCCAACAATAAAGCACCTAGAGAACATTTGTGTATGAGGTTGCTTCTCAGCAAAGGGAGTGGGTTCACAACACAGCCATGAATAAAGAATGGTACAAAAACTTCCTCTGAAAGCAACTTCTCTCAACCATCCAAAAACAGTTTGGTGTTGAACAAAGGCTTTTCCAGCATGATGGAGCACCTTGCCATAAGGCAAAAGTGATCACTAAGTACCTCGGGGAACAAAAGATCGAAATTTTGGGTTCATGGCCAGGAAACTCACCAAACCTTAATCCCATTGAATCCCATTAAATGGTTTCGCGCCGCAGTATCTGAGCGAACTGCAAGTGTCTTACGATCCGCCACGCCTACTTCGATCAAAGGATGCAGGCTGCTTGTCAGTACCGCGTATTATGAAAACTA
>JAQMYL010000012.1:7847362-7863711 GCA_030014365.1 Clarias pachynema | reverse complement strand
TTCCCTGTTGAGTCCGGTTCCTCTCAAGGTTTCTTCCTATTACCATCTCAGGGAGTTTTTCCTTGCCACTGTTGCCAGCGGCTTGCTCACCAGAGACAATCTGCTCATTTTGATTCATACACATTCCATACAGACTTAAATAATTCTTTTGATTGTGTAAAGCTGCTTTGCGACAATGACAATCGTTAAAAGCGTAATACAAATAAAATTGAAATGAATTGAATTGAGAATTTGGTGACTCCTCAAGAGGTGGCTGGACAAAAATGAATGAATAAATAAATAAATAAATGACAAAATCCAAGGATTGATTATGCAAGACTGGGCTGCCATCAATCATGATGTGGCCCAGAAGTTGATTGACAGCATGACCAGGTGAATTGAGGAGGTCTTTAAAAAAAAAAAAGAAGGGTCAACATTGCAAATATCATGTCAATAAAAGCTTTTGACACTTGAAAAGAAATGCTTGTAATTATACTTCAGAAGAAAAACACTGACTTTTTGCAGACTTTTAACTGAACACTAATATTTGTGTCATTCTGTGGCGTGGTGTGTTTGTACCTCCACACTGGTCCAGACACTCCTGCCGCGCTGTGATCAGCCGCACCGTGTTGTAAAGGTGCGACGCCTCGTGGCTCCTCTCGTGCTTCGCAGACAGTTTGTACAGCCTTTTCATGAATCGGACGTATCTCGAATCGGGTTTGGTTCTCGGGAAATGTGTCCCCCACGGCTCGTGCTCCGATAAGGCTTTCAGTAACGGGCTTAAAATGTTGCCGTGATGCGCCAAGTGCTCGGCGGGTTGAGCTGCCGCACCGTGACCCGAGAGACCCGACACCCCGGCGCACATCATCACGAGCACCAGCGCGTTCAGGTGAAAAACGCCACACGTCTGCTTAACCATGGTCCAAAACTGCGTCAAAATGTGAGCTGCACTTGCGGAATTCTCCCCGGGCCATGCACACTTCCGGTCGCGCTTCACCGCGCAGGTGTATGTAATCATCTCAAACCGGGTGCGCGTGGACAGGGTGACGTTTCATCACCAAGGCAAGGAATTCCAGAGGTTCAAGAGACACATCAATGATGTAAAGTTGCATTGGGTTTATATCTTATTTCAGAAAATTACTATAAATAATTGCCCTATATAATAATACAAAAAAGTGATGTGTATAAGATGACACACCCCATCCCCACCCCCAAATAAATGTGTGTGTGTTTAGGAAGTTTTTAATACCCACGCCTATTTCCGAACGGCGTGCATGGTCACGTGACTAGGACTCAAGCAAACCGTGCAAGTTTGACAAAAACAGGCGTAAAGTGGCACCTTTTAATTACAATTATTCAGATTTTGTGCAAATGCAGCACGTCAGCCACATTGCAAAACAAAAAGGTTACTTTACATGCCAGTCTTGTATTTATTTGATACTCTTCCAGTCCACAAAAAGCATTTTAATGTTATATTTCCAAATAACTTTTTGAAACTTTAAAAAAAAAAAAAAAAAGGATTTTAAATGTATGCCAGTCTTCATAAGCCACGAAGCCATCATTAGCCTAAACTGATACCCTGTTTTACTCCTGCATAACCACACAAAACTGAAGAAAAAAATGTCTCCATGGTTGCTCAGGGATCTGCAGGAAGCTACACAATTTCAACACAATCGATAAAACATTAATCAGGAATCAGTTCTGCAGAGACAGCGCCTCTTCTTGTTGTTAATTATAATACAGTATGTAGCTATGCTGAACTAGTGAACAAGAATCATGATGTGTTTACTGATAAACACTTCAAAGCTCTTCTGTCACTGATGACAGTAAGAAAACAAAAGGCATCTGGATAAAGGCATCTGACAAATACCATAAATGTCAAAGTAATTATTGGTACCATTAAGATGATAAAGATAGATTACTGAACAAGAAGTGAATTGGTAGTTTCGGGCACAGTTATACTGTATATGTATATTATCTACTTTGAATGTTGATGTGTCTAGAGGTTCTGATGAAAAACTTAAATGACAAACTGCAATGTGTCCAGGGTGAAGATTTCTATGAAAAACACATTTTTTAAAAATATATATTAGTGAACACAAAGTACGTTTAGCTTTCCTTTCAACTGCATAATTGTGGAGTTGAGAAAGAAAGATCATTCTTTCACAGATGCACTCAAAATGTAATACATTCAAAAACCACATTCCTACAGCCCCCACACACAGGCTGACTCGTTCTTTTACTCCAGCACAATTAGTCCATTTTTCTCAGCACATCTCACACTACACAAAATCGCAAAATGAGCAAGTAATCATTCATAAAAAGAAAAACTAGGCAGGTCTTCCACCAAATTATAAAATATAAAAGAAAATAATGAAATAATCAATGGTTAGTCATTGGTTTATTGACAATAACAGGAATCAAGTGTTATAAAATATATGCTAAATTTCTTTCTTTTTTTTCATCTATTCATTTGTTTAGTGCTTTAATCCAAAAGGACTTACAATTGATAAAACAGGCACAATTTTGTCTGAGGAGTTAAGGGTAAAAGACCATCCTAATCTTCCATCAGTGATATCCTGGCAGTCCTGGGATTGGAATCATCCAGCACTAGTATAGACTTTATTGGGGCGGGGGACTGTAAGAAAACAAAAACTAATAAAACGTGAAAATATGATTTCCTAACATTTAATTTTTCACTACTACAAAACACAGTTAGGGTCCCAGACAGATGTACATAGTCTATATTTTCTTCAATAATGCTATACACAAATAGTACATTAGTACATTAGTTACAATCCAGGCAGGAATATCAGTTAAACTTATTTATCATTAACTGATAAATAATAGAATGTGTAGAAATCTGAATAGAAAGCATAATATCTGAAATTCAATCTACTTGACATTTATAGGGATATGAGTATAGGGATCTCAAATAATTTAATAACACTGCACCACAACACCATTTTTATGGATGAAAATTACCTATAGCAACAAAGTTAAATAGAAACAAACATAAGATACCAAAAGCTTAAAATAAAACTGATATTATACTTTATCACATCAAACAGACAGTGGTTCATGTCTGAAAAGTCTATGCACAGATTACTCACAGCTCGGTGAAATTCTATTAAAAGAAAATCACTCAATTTCTTAACTACATAAATAAATATAAATGAAGTAACAAAATATATGGAGTCTATTTAAGTGCATCAGCTTTTACTGGGTAGTTTTTATGTTAGTGGAAAATTGTGCAATTTAAGTTTTAGTCTTTTGCTGTTCTCAACTTTGTGAAAAGCAAAATACCCAAGGTAGTGAGGTCCATCCCAGGAACACTGGGCATGAAGCTTACTCACTCACTCACTCATCTTCTATACCGCTTTATCCTGTATTCAAGGTCGCGGGGAGGCTTAGGGCATGAGGCAGGGTACACCCTGGACAGTGTGGCAATCCATCGCAGGGCACACACACACACTTCTGGCAATTTGGGAACACCAATTAGCCTAACCTGCATATCTTTGGACTGTGGGAGGAAAATGGAGTACCCGGAGGAAACCCACCAAGCACGGGGAGAAAATGCAAACTACATGCACACAGAGATGGGAATTGAGCCTGGCCGGGAATCGATCCCGGATCCTGGAGGTGCAAGACGACAGTGCTAACCAGTACACAGCCTGCATGAAGCTTACCTAACTCCAAATCCAGCTTCATGCATGTTTCTGAGAAATAGAAGAGCACTGGAGAACCTGGGCAATACCCACACGGATGTGAAGACCATGCGAAACTCAACAGACACTAATTGGAGTTTAGGATGAACCATTAAACAAGAAGCTGTAAGATTGCAATGCTGCCTGCTGTACCACCTAATATCACTATAAAGTAAATTAAAAACAGACATGTTCTGGCAAAATATCTATCCAAGTGCATTATTATCTCTATTAATTATTTTTTAATTAACAACAAATACATTGTAAAGGTCTATTTAAGTGCAACAACTCTCACTTGGAGTTTTATTAGTGATAGTAAAAAGGACTGTGATTATAGAGTATAGGGTTGTTCCAGTTATTTATGTGGGATAAAACACTTTAGTGTGTGCGGTTAGTATAAAATAATCAACAATGGCATGGAGGGAAGCTGTTTTCAGGGTTTGGCTTGATGATTCTGTAAGTTAATGACCTAGAAAACTAGCATAAGAATGTGTTTAGAAAACAACTTTGATTAGGCCATATATGCCAAAAGCTGTAAAGGATAATGCCATTATCACATGGAATCCATAATCACATTAGGTTACTATAACAGCATAATCACAACTTCTTTAAAAAAAAATTTTTTTAAAAAGGGTAATAAAAAAAAATGCAGCTTGTCATGTTACCAAGAAACATATCTGGCAAGAGTAAAGACCTTGGTCGAAAAGTCTTTCTAAAGATTGAAAAACATCTCACTGTTACTGAAACTGGAGACTCCTTCCACAAATGTTTTTTAAAAAATGTCTCCTTCACAATGATTATATGTTTTTCTTCAGTAAATAACTTTCTTCAGGTTATTATTCATCTTGTACCATGCAGTGCATCAGACAAATCCCTTTGAATAAAAACATTAACATGAAACCAGTGTTTGAATTACAGGTAGAATTACTATCAGTCCAATCAGATGCAGTGCTCTGGTATAAAAGCTAAATATGACTATAAATTAAATTAAAAGCAGCTATGTTATTGCACACATTTATTTCAAGTGCGTAAACATTCATTTGCGCACTTTATTAGTGTTAGTGGTCTAATTTACAGTCTTTTCTGTTGTCTTTCTGTTCATCGCTAATTGAACGGAAGCTTAATCGATGTCTGGATTTCTTTCTGTGTCCCATACTTGCTTGAAATAGTTTACTGAACGTGTTGAGGTTTTTAGACAAATCAGGAAACTGTTGTTTATCTGGACACGAAACAGCACGGTCTCCAAGCAGCTCTCTCACCTCAGCCGACAGGTCTTTACCTAAATACTGGTACGCTTTTTTACCACTGTTGTCACGTATGTTGCAGTTAGCACCATATTCACGCACCAGTAAATTTAAGACTGCTTCGTGGCTATGAATGGCAGCAACATGAAGTGGTGTGTAACCATCATGGCTCTTGATGTTTACATCAACTTTTTGATCAACGTCAAGAATTCTGCGCAACATTTTGCTGTTTCCGTGTTTAGCCGCCCAGTGAAGCGCCGTGAAGCCTGATATGAAGTTTCTCTTCCCTGCCAGGTGGCCATCATGCAGCAGGAGGCTGTAGAGTTGACTCCAGTGTCCCGTTGCTGACTTCACAAGCCAGTCGTGTTCTTGTGGCTGCAGACGGTTCGCAGACGAGTCCTTAGCAACAAAGCCTGGTTTGGCCACTTTGTTTCCTCTTCTCGATGCTGGTAAACTGGGTCTTCTTTTGCTTTTAGGTGATTTAGTTACATCTTGTTCGTGATTCGGGTAGGGTGAACTTCTGTCAGGTGTTACCTCCTCCTCGAGTGGGGGTGGAATCTTAAATCTCTGGTGACATGCAGCTATTCTGTGGTCACGTTCTGAAAGAGGCGGTGATTTAATTGAAACAACAGCAAAAACAGCACCTTTCCTGGTTTTATCAGTTATATTAAGAACCCGAGTAGTCAAAGATTCCTCTTGCTTGGATGCAGTGATGGGAGCAAACACAGCATCACATGGTGCTGATCTAATTTCATGATTGTTGACTAAATCTTTACAAGCGGTAACATTGCAGTCAGGTGGACTTGTGCAGAACCAGGAATTGTTATTTAAAACATCTGCAGGCGTTGTAGAGGTAAAGGAGCTCTGTTGTGTTGTGCCTGATGATGAGGATAATGATGATGATGATGATGCTGCTATGGAGGACTTTCCTTTATTGATCATCTCTTGATATTTCCTTTTCACGACCACGTATTTGGCGCCATCGAGCCGTTTAACGACAGCCACGTTGTTGATGAAACTCTTAAACAGATCCCTGTTGCGTCTCCTCTCCTCCGGCGCGCTGCAGCTGATGTGCGCCGTGAACGCGCCCACGAGCTCTGCGTTCTTCACTTTTCCGCCGCGCTCCAGTAAAAAGGACAAAACCGCATCCTGCGTCAGCGCCATGTCGACTTCTACTTAATCCTCGAGTAAGATAAAGCCTTTATTCGGCAGATGCCATCTAATCAGCCCCGCTTCTCTTTTTTATCTTTAGGATGTTTTCAGCACCAACCTGCTGCTGCTTCCGGTTCTCCCCAACTTCAGTTTCCTTCCTGGCAAAGTTCGCCGACAGCGTGAGCGCGCTTTGAATAGAGCCCCAGGAATGCGCGTTCACAGCTGCGCTTGTTTATTGGTGCAGAATAAATGGTTTTTGAACAGCAACAATTAAAAAAAACTGACACAGACATCCATACATGGTTCTCAGCATTTATATTACTTGTGTAGGAATGTAAACTGTATGTTAAAATGAAGAGAAAAAATAAATAAAAAGTCACTATAGCAAATACAATGTCAAACATTGAACACAGACCGGGCTGATCCGGTGTACACGCGCGCGCTAATGAATATTAATGAGTATGCAAATGAAACTGTCACGTGACAGGGAGTAAAAAAAAAAAAAAAGATTGTTTTTTTCCCCCATCCGATTTGGCTCTGTGTCAAATATGATGGTTGTTTTACAAAGCAAATTGTAATGAGGTCTCAGGTCACTTGGCCCTAATTAGCATACTAAAAGTGCAGGCTACACAAAAGAATTTTCATTTTCAAATTATTTTTCTATACATAGATGTGTAAGCCCAAGACAATAACGGCATCACTCTGCATTTTTATGATTATTCTTCCTATTTATTGTGCACTTGTATAGCCTCAATCAATCTTAAACTACAGTAAAATTAGAATGGTTTTTTTTTTAATGATGAATCATTTTGAACTGTGGAAATAGCAGCCAGTAAGTTTAGTGCAAAGCTGGAAATTGTAAGGATATTTAAATCAGAATCATGATCAGAACAAGCTTTATTGTCAAGTACGTTTGCAGAGACAAGGAATTTGTTTTGGTGACAGAAGCTTCCAGACAAGACAACATAAAACAAAAGAAAACCAAAATGACCAAGAAATGGAATATGATGTGTGGTAGTGCAACTATTGCACATCATTTTATTGAACAGTGAGGAGAACATTTAACTGTTCATAAGTGGGGGGAAAAGTGGGGTTCTTGTGTCTGGCTGTCCTGGTGTTTGGCTCTGGGAAATCTAAAGATTTGCAGTTTGTTTTAAGGCCACACTATGTTTATCCCGGCGTTTCCCGAAAAGCCCTGGCACGACGGTCTGGGTATTTCATAATAGATAGATAACATAGATAACACTCACTTACTCATTGTCTATACCGCTTTATCATGTATACAGGGTCGCAGGGGGTCTGGAGCCACTTCCAGGAGATTTAGGGCACAAGGCAGGGTACACGCCGGATGGGAGGCCAATCCACACTCATTCACACACTATGGGAATTTTGGGAATTAGCCAAATCTGCATGTCTTTGGACTGTGGGAAGAAACCGGGAAAGCACGGGAAGAACATGAAAAATCTATGCACACACAAAGGCAGGAATTGAACCCAGACCCTGGAGATACTAGACGACAGTGTTAACCACTAAACAACTAACCACTAAACTACTGTGCCACATTATTTCAGATAACAGCATTGGCTAATTACAGAAAATTGTTTAGCCTTTGTTTTTTTTATCATTAATCGAAAGAAATTAAATTGTGCAAAGCAGGAATTGATCATTAGGACCATCTACACTGCCTGTAGCCGTAGACATTTACTGTACTTGGAAAAGGTGATGATGATGTTGAGGAGGAGGAGGTACGAGAACCTTATTAAAAAACTTTTATTCAGCAGATTAAGCTCTTAGGTTGTCTCAAAAATAGTTTTACATAAAAGCACCACTTTTCTTCAAAATACTGTAAGATTTTCTTTTCACTATCATCACTTTTTTTTTTAAATGCAAGATCAAACATCCAGAGTGGGTTAATTAAATACATGCACCCCTTTTCCAAAGACACTTTCTACGGATATAATGAGATATGATATTTTATAAATGTGTGCACATACGCGGTCACTCTGCTTACATTGAAACCACAGTACCCAGAGGAAACCAAGCATGGGTGAACATGCAAATTCCAGACAGAGACTTCTCCCAACCCTGGAGGTGCAAAGCAACATTCCTCACCACTAAACCACCGTGTCACCGCCATTTTCCATTTTTTTATGATTACACACAGAAAATGCTCTTCTAAATAATGCATATACTGTAGATAGGTAGATAGATATATGGAAAGAAAGAATTCTCTATAAAGGTGTCTTTGTGCTGAATGAGGACACCATAATAAAAAAAATGAACAGGTGCAACTGATTATTACAAATAAAATTGAGCTCATAATCATTAGCTCATTTATTGATATACTTTGCTGGGTAAAATTCATATTCATAAAATATGCCAAATCTGTGTATTATACATCACATTTACTCACAGTTTTAAACAGATTTTACCCTACAAAAAACAGGCAAGGACATCAATAAATACAGCAGCTCACTGCAGTGAAACACTGGACTAATCGCGGCATTGCTAGCACACAAGTCCTTCATTCCAGTTCGTTCGCTTCACTGGGGCCTTGAAAATCCTTCAAAATAGAATTTTTATAAAAAAAAATTTTAAAAAGGCATAGTAACACAACTTTCCTTGCTTGCTTGCTCGCTATAGAACTTTAGAGTTGGATACATTTCATAAGTTTATTGTTTAAAAAACTAATAATAATAATCACACATCCCAGACAAAAGTCAATTGTTTCAGAAGAAGTCTGGGTTTTTTCACATGTTGATTTAAAACAAACTTTAATTACTTGAACATGAACAATTTATAATGTTTTCCCTCTCTAATTTAAAGTAGCCTTAAATGTCAGTCTCTGTAATTTAAGTTCTCCTGCATTGTAATAAGAAAGTGTAAAAAGGTTTTCAAATACAGCATTATACAATCCAAACTAGTACTCAACTACCTAACTTTTGCTTCTTTTTTTTCTAAACTTACTCCAGTGGCTTAAATAAAATGTCACTTAAAGCCTTGCTACTTCATTTAATTGTGAAATATACAGTACTGTGCAAAAGTCTTGAGCAACCATTCTTCATATTAAATTACATTCTGTAGATTAAATCAAATGGGAACAAACGTTTTTTTTAAGCAACAATGTAAGATACAATTTAAAAATGAGTTGAATATGCAACAACCTATGCAGCATTCGGCATCACCAGTATACTAATCACCAGCCTGATCATTTCTTACTGGATCTCCTTTTATTCATCAAGATTACATACAAGTAATTCTGGCTCTTTGAAAACAAAATATGAAGAAATGAGGGGGGTGGGGGGGCGGCTCAAGACTTTTTCACAGTGCTAATAAATTATTTGACTTTAATAGTCAAAACATTTACTGTATTACCATGTTAGTACAAAAACTGGTTAAAGTTAGTACCTTTCCACTGTGAATTATTATAAAATAATCATTCCTTCCCATTCTCATGGGCAATATTTTAAAGTTTCTAGACTAGCAGTTTGCTGTAACTTTTTAACATACATCTTTTAAGCCAGAAGCATTCTCGACTAAGTGGAAGTAAAACAAAACAAATCAAGAAAAAAAAAAAAACAGACCCAATGGCTCAACATACTGCAACAATTTACTTTTTCTCGATCATTAATTATAATTAAACAATTGTGAAAATGGTCTCTCCAATAAGCATTAGCATGTGATTTTTAAACCCCAATTTATAGTAGGAAGCTCTGTCGATCAGCTGCCAATATTTTTTTGTTCATTGAGCAATTTCTTTAGAATTGTTCATTGTTGATTCCATCACCAACGTGTTCTTTTCACACTTTCACCCTGTGTTGTCTGTGTAACTTCAACTGAACTTAGAAAGGTTGAATTCTTTAGTAAGTTTCTTCCCAACTACTTTAGTGTAATCAGTGAGTGCTCTTTAGTGTGACTCTGGTATAAATCAAATATTATAATGATTTAGTTCTGCTTCCTTTATGGCAGTTTCTCTATTTCCCCCATATATTATTTTTGTTAGTCTTAAGCAGTGTTTTGGGTTGAGCTACTGGAACAATTCAGGGTGATATCTGGTAAAGAAAGTCCAGAAGACATTACAAATAAGAAACCAGTAGCACTTAGAATAGAATGGACTTGTTTATTCTCACTTAGTCATCTTCTATACCGCTTTCTATCCTGTATTCAGGGTCGCGGAGACCTGGAGCCTATCCCAGGAGGCTTAGGGCATGAGGCAGGGTACAATCCATTGCAGGGCACACACATACACACACTATGGTCAATTTGGGAATGCCAATTAGCCTAACCTGCATATCTTTGGAATGTGGGAGGAAATCGGAGTACCTGGAGGAAACCCACCAAGCACGGGGAGAACATGCAAACTTCAGGCACACAGAGACATGAATCGAGCTTGGCCGGGAATTGAACCCAGACCCTGGTGCAAGGCGACAGTGCTAACCACTACACCACCCTTGCTAACCACTACTTGCCCTTGTTTATTCTATAATTTTTATATTCTATAAATATCAGTTATTGATACACTGAACACTAGAATAAATAAATAGAATCTGTTTATTTCCTTCTTAGAATTTCAGGGTTTGAGTTTCTATATAAACAGGTGCTAAATCCAAAAACAAAAATAATTATAAAACAGGAGAAGCCTGCAGGACTTTTTTGCATGCTAACTAATAATTTTTATTTAACAATTTTTGCTTATTTTATAGTTTTAGTATACTCCAAGTTATTTTCAGAGGTAAAAGGTCAAACGCCTACTTTGGAATGTGTTGCATCTTATCATTCAAGCCTCAAAATAAAAAAACTACACAGCCTGGCCAAAAAAAGAAAAAGTCGCCGCTTCAAAAGGGTTAAACTATTGGGATACGTCAAGCAAGGAAAACAACTAAGGAGATTTTAAATTACTGGAATTGGTTTAGGAGCTGTCCAGCACATTATTAATACATGTAATTATAGTGCTAAAGAAATGTATTTAAAAAAAATAATAATAATCTCGAATAGAGATCACTTAAATGCTTGTTGAAATTGCATTGTAAAAAAATCTAAATCAGAGCAATGTTTAAGAGTGAAAGTAAGAGCATTCGCACACAGAATGTGAGGAGAAAGAAATACTGGGAGCGTAAGGAATCATCTTCTCTCATGATCTGGCCATAATTAAATCGGAAGGCGATCAAATGAATATTAGAGCGTGCAACTTTTTATTTGGCCAGTGTAGCTCGAGCTCAGTACAGGAATGGGCAAAGAAAAAGCAGCACCAAGGCTATCGAAGTTTGAGTGTCGAGTATGCGAACACTGAGCCTGGTAAATGTACACTTGCTGATCAGAGGCAAAACTGTCAGTGGAAATATATTTGGATAAATAAAAATGATAATATCTCTAACATTCTTAGTTCAATTTCCTACATTATAAAGTATAAATAAATGACATCATAAATATTTAATTAAAGTCTTAAAACTCAATACAATTGTCACAGAAATAAAATGTGGCTTGTCCAAAATTCTTCGGGCTGTTACATGGATTGTCAGTTAAAAAAACAAACAAACAAAAAAAACAGCCACATGATCATCGTATCTCTTTTAGAGTTCCTACTTTTTTCATACAATTTTGGCTCTAAGCTCACAGCGATTACACACAGGGTAGACTGGAGACTGGAGACATGGAGACTGGAGCATCAATTTCCAGCAAGTCATGCAGCTTTAAGCCGAACTGGTGCGCGGTGTGGTGTGTGTGGTGTGGTGAGTGTTCTTATGTGTGTATGAGATCACACTTTGGTTCCTCTCTTACAGACTACAGGCACTGAGGTGTGTTAAGGTGGCAAGTCGCTCTGGGTGACGCCTCATCAGACGATGTCTTCATCGCAGTGAGCGCCGGCTACGAGCAGCGAGTGTTTGTCAGGCTCACTCAGTGACATGCTGTTGAGCGAGTGCTTGTCTGAGCGCAGGGAGTTGATAGAGACTCGGCTGTAGTTGACGATCCGGTCAAGCAAGCTGAGTTTGGGTGAGGGACGGCGCAGTTCGCCCATGCCGATGTGAACGCTGACATCTGAAATGCTGCCAAGTTTGCGCTGCCCGATTATCTGTTGCTCCAGCTTCTCAGCAGTTGGTTTAGTGTAACTGGTACGATAGAGAGAGAGAGAGAGAGAGAGAAGACCAGCTAAGTAAGAGAAGAACAGCTAAGTTTTCTTATATTCTTATATTTTTCCTATATTGTATATTCCTGTCTTCTATATATATATTATTCTTATCCTAGCAAAATTTATTTTCTATTGTATTTCTTTTTTTAATCATATATATTCCCTATTAATAATCTTTTATTTTTAAGGTCACAAGTGGTCGTATAAGCATTTCACTGCATATCGTACTGTGTATGACTGTGTATGTGACCAAATTTGAATTTGAAAGACCAAAAAAATGCTTATGACAGAAAAAAAATTTGTTAATTTAAATTAAATATTAATTAAATATTAGTAAATGTTAAATTAACAGATATATGATATGCAATATAGGAATGGTATTAATTAATCAAGCGTATCTATCCAGATACCTACTACAAGGATCCAAATGTGTGCGCCAAAGAATCTACTTCTGAAGTTTATGCAACACGGAAGTGAACAATCTTGCTTCCCTAAAATTTTATATGTGTCACAAATGTCTTTCAGTATAATGTCTTACTTCAAACAAAAATTATTTAAAATGCAAATTATTCATATTTCTTTATGAGTACTGACACTAAAATTGATTATGTAATAAAATTGATGATCTGTAAAAACTGTTGCTTAAATTAAAGCATTCTGGTCTTTGGTAAAAGCTTAAAAAGCAAAAAATCTGTAGTGTCTGTAACCACATCAAATTCATGTTTCAATATCTTAACAATTTAGCATTTTAGAATAATGCACTTTTTCAAGTTTAAGTCTTTTCATGTGAAATCTAAATTGTCCAAGTTTCATCTGAATGACAATTAAGATCATTGAAAGATTTGAATAAAAAAAAAAAAAGTTACATACACTCTATAAAAAGTCATGAAATTGTATTTAGCAAATGTCTTTCCTATTTGATAAAAATATAAATGTGTATGCATATTTACAAAAAACATAGTAAGAATACATACATAGAGATACAGTAAGAAGCATTAAGTATAATGAGAAAATGGTGTTATATGATCCTATCTGAAAATTCACTTTTTCACCCTTTTCAACCTTTTGCACCAGTACCATGTTTTGGCTGTACCCATTGTAATTTGTCACTGGTATTACTATTCATTTTACTTTGCTATTATAATCTTTACTTGCCTCCGTTTTGCATCATAGACGTCTCCTTTCCTCTTGATTTGTATTATATAGGTCGAACATTGTAATGCTAGTTTTTATACTTATGTTAGATTGTATTCTCTCTCTTCATGATACCTCCAATAATAAGCTCCACTGTTCTGGAACTTTTCTGTACTTTTTGTATCCGTATCTGTTGTGATTATAGCGCTACCCGAAGGCAGGCGACACCGCAGTATCGTTAGTGGCTTCTTCTTCTATTATGCATTTTGTTCGACTTCCAGGCTTCAGGAACTTTGAAACATGCGAGGCGCACCTAGGCTGATTTCTGTGTCCGGGTGAGGTATAACTCCCAACTGCATTATCTGGGAGCAATAGCCTGACTTTGAGAAGTTAATTCATTGGACCAACACAATGTCATGTAAATGTCCTGAGTGTTTCGGCTTAAGGCCAAAGGTGTTCAGTGGGGTTGAGATCAGGGCTCTATGCAGGACACGCAAGTTCTTCATCTATAAACTTGGCAAACCATGGCTTCAAGGAGCTTGCTATGTGCACAAGTTTGGGCCTCTTAGTTTGGGTGAAGGTAAATCGTAATGCTAAACAATAGCAGATGAAGTGTGCAATAGCAGATGAAATAGCAGATGAAATGAGCACACATCTTGTGTGCTTCATCTTTGCAGAAGCAGTTCCAGGACAAACCACATATGGGAGTGATGGTCAGGGGTCCATATACATCTGAACACTGTTGTGTACAAGCCTAAACTTGAGTTAAGACATTTAAGTCAGTGGTCCATTAAAAACATAATGAATTCTTGTTGCTGAGCTCATCATGATCATCAAGAGTTTGATTGACTTTGTTGACTGTGTTAGTTGACTGGGCTACCTCTAGGTGGTGCTGGGATACTAGCATCAGTGGAACTTCAGAGAAATCAGATTAATGTTTTTTTTTACATCTTGATTTGATTTTATTAGTATTTTAATTGATTGTTTGTTTTTTTTTAATCCAGGCAGAATGGAGCAATAATAAAAATAATCTGAAATAAACACCTGCTTTCTGATAACATTGCACTTACAAAAACATACACATTCCCTCAGAAGTGTAGTGGTGCAGTAGTGGTGCATGGGCCCATAAATAATGATGGCAATTAACCTCATAACCGAACAGCATGGATCCTAGGAGACATTTCGCAAACCGCAATCAATTGACTCACCATTTGAGTAAAAGGGACGAGAGGACAACAGAGACAGAAGACGCAGCCATAGCAGCAGAACCCATCCACGGCTGCAACACCAGTCCGATAGGCATGAACACACCTAGACAGAGAAGCATCTATTAACAAACCTGGATCAAGATATTAAGGTAAGCCCGGTACCTGTGACTATTAATTAGCTGAAAATACAAATCAACCTTCCAGTATGGTGCCATTTATCACTTGTTACGGTTGGTTTAATCTTTAAGAAACTAAAAGATTTTTTTATGTATGTGCTTACCAGCTGCAATAGGAATTCCTACAACATTGTAGATAAGTGCAAATACAAAGTTAATACGGATCCTTTTTACTGTCTTCTTCGACAAGTCAATACTCCCAACAACATCCAGGAGATCGTTCTGAAAAGAAAGACAGGAAGTATAATAAATAGTTAGCAGAAGAACTGCAGAGGAATATTAAAAATTCCCCAAAGTCTGTTAATAACCAAAATGGATTATGAGGTTACTATTGTGCTCCAGGTCTTGTCAAATCCCTGGTGTAAATAAAATAAAGAGAACATAAAATCATGTTTTCTAAGCGCTACAGTGCAGTCAGTGGGTTGGAGCTCTCACCCTGATGAGCACCACATCTGCTGCCTCAATAGCCACATCTGTGCCTGTGCCGATGGCGATGCCTACATCTGCCTTGGCGAGTGCTGGCGAGTCGTTTACGCCGTCTCCCACCATGGCCACGCGCTTCCCTGTCAGCTGCAGCTGCTCCACCTTTGCCACCTTGTGAGAGGGCAACACCTCGGCAAACACCTTCCTGATGCCAACCTGCAGACATGTGCAAAAGGCATGAGTCAATTCAACAGTATATGTTTATATAATACATATTCAACCATTTGACCATATCGATCGTAGGTCTGTCCTATCCATATATTATCCATCCTACCTCCATCCTGTCTGTCTATCCATCTACCCATGTTTCAATGCATGATTTATGATAAATGTGAATGTAAGAAATTTGATAAATAACAATAGAACTTTAGCTCTAATCTCATAATTGTCAATCTATCTTGTATAAACCTGCAGTCCAAGCTTCCAAGGTTTTCACAGGTGTATTTGGCTGAGCCTGAGGTTTGTTTCATCGCAATCGGCCCAGAGGAAGAGAAAATTTACATTTAATTAGAAAAACTTTTTTTTATTTATTTATATAATTAAAAATAATAATAAATTAAAAAAACTGACCTTAAAAAACTCATTAGTTTTCACAAAATTCAACAGATGGCACGGTAATTTTTTTAATACATGTATGCGATTGAAATCTATTTAATAAATGCAATCTCACACCTTAATCACACGCACTTCACGATAATGTGTACAAATTTTAGTTCATTCCAAAATTCAAAAGATGCTGTTGGACACTTTTCAAAAACGTGCTTATGAGTGTGCAATTAATTTCCACGCAAACGAAATTTGAGGCACATCTAGTGTATACTATGAGTATTTAAATATGAACTGTAATTAAATCCCAAATGGTGAAGCATGCTAAAAAAAATTACCTAATTGTTTAACTTTAACTTTTCTTGTTGCAATATCTTTTTAAATTAACCTTAATTTGTAAAATTATAAACCCAGGGCTGATAGTGGAAAAAATTCCTGAGCCTGAACTTTTTTTCCTTGCCCTCGAGGTGAGTAGGGGTGCGGGTACTATGTATGCGACGCACTTTTAACACATAGCTTGTTGGCCCCTGGGCCCAAATATATAAACAGCCTATGTATAACCCTGATCATCATTACTGTCAAGTGGCTCTTTT
>JAQMYL010000012.1:7828564-7844699 GCA_030014365.1 Clarias pachynema | reverse complement strand
GTGGAGCCATCATTTTTACCACCTTATACGAACATTTACCACGTCCGTTAGCGAGTGGTGGTTCTCGCTTTATCACAGTTGAACACAGTAAATTTGTTAAAGTGAACAGCTTGACTTCCCCCGCTCACCTTGTGTGCCGTCTCAAGAGGTTCTCCACCTTTGATGAGGATGCCATTCTGTGCCCCGACTCCTGTGCCGACCATGACTGCTGTGGGGGTCGCTAGGCCGAGAGAGCAAGGGCAGGCAATGCAAAGCACAGTTATGGAGGCCTGAAAAGCGAAGCGGATGATTGCCTCTGCTTCAGACACACTCCTATCATAATCCTGTAGAAAAAAATGGCATGCTTCGTATTACTCACAAGCATCGCAATGAAGTCACCTGTGTTCCAGGAGTACAAAATGCTACTGATAATTTACCACATATTTATTTACCGAAAACAGATATTCTAAGAGTGCTTTAATACCTACAAGTCTGTTTGCAAACTCTCAATCTGAGGGGGGGGGACAACAACTATACTTATGGTTTGACATAAATAAAAGAACCGAAACCTTTTTAGTTTTGCTATTGGTTCACCTGGAACTGGACTAAGACTCTAATGACTTGCGCAGGCACTTTCGAGTCAGTAGCACCCAACTGTTATTACGGTTCTCACCTCTCCAAGTGAACCACAAGTGGGAACTTCTAACAGAGTACATTTCTGATATCAGATATGTAACTAACACCATGTCTTCAACAATAGAGCACACTCAAAAAACAAACAATAAGACATAAATACACAAAGCACCAAGGAGGCACAGCAACACTTTCCTGGGAATCTGGAAGTTGAGTCATGTCAAATGGACTTTCTTCATGTTAGGTAAATATAATAGGTAAATAGGTAGACATGTTTCACTACTCATCCAAGTAGTTGGTAAGTTCCTTATATTTGAGTCCTCCAAAGGATTGTTATGTGAACAATGGAGAAGGTGAGAATGGGCTGAGAGCCAGACCCAACTGAAACACCTTGTAATCCTGTATGTGGCTGGAGTGACAGAGACGTTTTTGGAAAACAAAACATACCAGATCACTTCAAACACTAAGACCCCAAAACCGGGACACCAAAACATAAGAAGGGCAATATAGCATATGTGGTCTAATGCAGTTAAGAGTGTTCGGAGCTCTACAATGGGGGAGACAAAACACACTCTACATACTGTAGAAAGATACATCAACACAGAAGGAGTAACACATCAGGGATTGAATCAGAAGTATACCTGAAGGATGAAGGACAGGGTTCTAGATGAAAGAGAATAGACGGTTCGAGAGAGTGGTAAAAGAAGTCATCTATGTGCAGGTGGTAAATCCTTCTCTCAACAGAGGTGGAGGTCTCCAGCAAAACCTGTGTCCTATTTTTCATGCGACCCTTTCAAAGATTCCCAGGAAGATCAAGCCTCCACCTCAGGTCCACCAAGAAAACCACACTTAAGGACTCCCCTTACTCTCTCTGATCCTTAGAGCTTATCAACTCTATTGTTGCTTTTTCGTAACAGCTCTCCCTCCCAAGCTCTAATGACTCTCTCTTCCACTCTCATCTTCTCCATTGACCACGTAACAAGCCTTTTCAGACCGGGGAGGATCCTTGGACCTTGGAGGACTCAAATGTGAGGAACTTACCAAGTTCCCTCAAACCGAAAAAGCTACATGGATGAGTAGTGATATGTATCTACCTAACAAGAAAAACGTCCAGTTGACATGACTCGACTTTCAGATACCCTCACCTTGATGACTGTGAATCTTCACAGACACTTACAGGGAAATATTTCTTCACTATAGAGAAGTCTACGAATCCAATTATAATCCAGGCAACGAGGGTGAGCACAGAGACGCCTACAATGAAAGGGACGAAGTAGCCACTGATCTTATCTGCAAACTGCTGAATGGGAGCCTGGGGATCGAGAGAGAGAAGTAGGTCAGAAATCAAAAGATGAGGTTTGGCAAAAAAAGAATTTGTAAAATTTGGTTCCTTTGGGCAAATCAAATAAATATTGTTTTACAATAAAACAGTGCATGATAAGTCTGCTGCTTTTGGGAGAAAAAAATCTGCAGATGTTGGCTCTCAAATATTAATGAGATATTTATTCAAAAATTATAAAACAAAAACTAGGTTTGATGACTGGCTTCTTTGACATTAAGGAACCTCATCCAATACAAAATATTTAAAAAAAAATTTTTTAGACATTAGTACTATATAAATATAAATAATGAACAAAACGCTCACAATAAGCAAAGTAATTGTGCCATAACATTCTTAAGTACAACGCAATACACATTTTATGTTCATGTTTATCCTAATAATAATAATAATATTAATAATAATGCATTTTATTTATATAGGCGCCTTTCTGGTCACCCAAAGTCGCCTACATACGTTTTATGTAACAAATCATATCCTGTAAATGAAAATGATTAAAAAAAAATTTTTTTTTTTAAATCGTGCATTAAAATGTTCTCTAATAAATGCACCTTTGAGGTCTGCGCCTCCTCCACCAGTTTGACAATCTGGGACAGTGTAGTGTCGGTCCCCACGTGCGTGGCTCGGATCAACAGAGATCCGTTCTGGTTGATGGAGCCCGCGATCACTGTGCTTCCAGGCTTCTTGGTCACAGGCATGGCTTCACCTGCAGAACAGCATGGTTTTAACAACAATCTGATTTGTCTTCTAGGATCAGTAAATTAAATTAAACTAAATAAAAAAATAAACATCAAGGTCAAGGAGTTTTTCATATTGGATAAAGAATGATTACCATCAGGGTTTAAAGCAAGAAAGAAAGAAAAAAAAAATCGGTCATAGATAAGGCCCAACATAAATTAACAAAATTAAAAGAAAAAACACTAGCTAACTTAGAAACCAGCTGACCAGCTGAGATAAGACAGATTGACAAGACAACATCAATTTACAACATAAATTAGATCTGAATTGCCATTGGCTTCCTGGGAATTCTCCTGGTTCTCCTCTTGTGTTGGTCTATGTGTCTGTGTCCCTCTGTCTATCCCATTTCACAACCAGTTTAGGGCTGATTCTAGCAGCAAGACTGCTAGAATTAACATTTTTTGTCAAAAAAAAACCCTGTTTACTGCATTATGACTGGTTACAGGAATTTGGCTTTTTCTATGATTGGTTCGGTCACCACAATTCTGAAATAGGAGCCAATACTACAGCACGAAGGCAGGAGGCAGTTAAGCGCCTCTGTCGGTCTCTCTTGGTCTCTTTTTCACAAACAGCAGTAGCTGTAGTGAAAGCTGTAGTAGTGACACACATCATAAAAAACTTCAAAACCCCGCTGTTCCTCTTTAATGTCCATTCATCAAATGCCGATCTGCCTTTTATATACAAATATTTTCTTTTACAAGTCAAAAAATTATCTGCACTCCGGTTATCACCGGTTATACCGCTCATCAGCGCTTTCTGTTCAGGGCGCTGTCTGTCTCCCCAGTCACTGCTGTGCAGGTGTAAACGTGTTACATCAGTTCATTTATAAATTATTTTTAGTTTCCAGGGTGTTAAAGCATCCTCCTTTTAGTCCCGATCTTGCTACATCAGACTTTCACCGGTTTGGTTCTCTGAAAGCAGCACTACGAGGACGAGGATTCTCTTCTGATGAAGAAATTACGACAGCGATGCATTGTGGAATATGAACGCTTTTTAACAGATGGACAAAGTGTATTGAAAAGCAAGGAGATTATGTGGGGGAAAATTAGGTATTTGTCTTTTCTAAAGAAAAAAAAAAAGTTAATTAAAATAAATTCTACAGGCAGAGTGCGGATCGTTTCTGACTCACCCTCGTAATAGTAATATGCTCTACTTTTTCTATTACTCTTGAATTATGCTATGCATTGTGCCAACATCAGTCGATGATAGTGCAGAATCTAATTATAACGAAAAGACAGACAGGATATCCTCACACACCAGGGCTGAGGGGACATCAGAGTGAGCTTGCAGGCTAATTGTAAAGATGTCACAATTCTTAGCTGCAGGTGTTACATTGCCTGTACCATTCCTTCTTAAAACTTGGCTTCTTGCTCCTTCTTGGTCACAAACTTTTAACTTTGATTGCAACCTTGATTAACTTTATTCGTATTTGAACTATATTTACTGTCTACTGGGCACCAAGACATGATTAATTGATTAGCCTACTTCAATACACCGTGGGCTAATACTGTCATCTAATTAGTTTGCCCTTTAGATCTACACCGATTATTTCATACTCTTGGGAATCCAACTAACAGAAATCCGTTGTAGCAACAGAGAACTTTAATCCCTGTGAATAAGAGATTAATGAACATGCTCCATCATGAGGAAGGTTTGAGAATGCTTCACCTGTGATGAGTGACTCGTCTGCCATCGAGTGCCCTTCAATCACTCTCCCATCTACTGGGAACTTTCCTCCGGGCACCACTTTCACTATATCGCCCCGCTGCACCAACTCCACATCCACCTGCTCTTCGCTGAGACAACAAGAAAGGGAAAGCGAAAAAAATATATATGTATTTTAAACTATAACATATGTCGGATAGGATCCGACACAGTACAGTAAATAGGGGAAATACTGAATTAAACCGGCAAAGGTATAAAACAGAGGACTGAAGTTACACAAAAGAACCTTAGGTACCTTAAAACAGTCATTTCATCCTCATTTAGGGTGACAACAGTGGCCTCGGTTGCTTGTAATGACATCAGCTTGGACAGAGCCTCTGACGTTTTACTCTGCGGTGAAGCAAATGCAACAGACAAGAAACGATAATAATTCCCCAAGAAAATATTATATTTATTATTAAATCTATCATCCAACAATACCTTGGAAACATCTAAACTGTACAGTGAAAAAGGATTTTTTTCTGTGTTCAGGGTGTACTCTATCTGAGTGATTAAATCTGCACTTAAGACACAACAAAACACCCTGATGAGACACAATGATCTGATTATATCCTGTTAAGGGACTCTTCAGTAAAAACCAGAGTCTATATCCGCTCAGATATTAATAACTCGATTTGGATAAAAGCATCTCCTGCTGAGGAACCATAACTGCAAGTAGTGCTCATACAAAACACTGAAGTACTTGTAGAACAACTGGTGTTGGTTACTTACATACTGTATTTAAGCTTTAAATTTCAGCCTTACAACAAATGTTTACATTTTTCCATCAGAATCAAAGATAATGTTAATACTAATGTTGTCAATCAATTAAAACCATGGCTTGAACCCGGATACTCAGTCTTGAGTCACCATGAAGAAGTTTCCCATGAAGAAAGCTTGAGGATACAACTTTGGCTTTATCCAAACTTCTATTTAGAAGCTTTTTATAATTAAATTTGCCATTCAGCACACCTGGTGCCATTAAACGTGCCATTATCACGCACAGCCAGGTAACAGCGCCGCAACTATGGGAAGCCATTAGGGTCAAACATGGTGAGTAATATTAATGTGTTAAAATTTCTAGATTAATCACATGGGTTAACGCGTTATTATTGACAGACCAAATGAATACATACGAAAATCATTTCCAAGCAGGACGACATGATTGCTAAATGTATATCAAATCTCACTACAATAATAACAGTAAAATAATTTGTTAACTTGTTAATGAACTCTACCTTGGCTATTTGCTCCAGCCACCTTCCAAGTGAGATGAACACAAAGAGCATCGGTGGTGTATCAAAGAAGGTGATGGGGTTGAGCTTTGCTTTCTCTATAATGGCCACGGTCAGAATGACCACAGAGTACGTGAAGGCTATAGAAGTGGCCAAGACTATCAGCACGTCCATATTGGCAGACCGGTGCTTCAGCGCTTTGTACGCTTGGATGTAGAAGTAACGGCCTCCAATGAACTGCAAGGAACAGTAAGCAGATTTCAGCCTTTTAGAAAATTACACCTCTCTAAAATCCAAGACAAAGTACTGCATGTGTCATGGTGTATTTCTTTAATGCTTAATTTACCAATTTAAATGACATGACCCTGAATCCATAAATCCTAATCATTAATAATATATTATACAGTGTGGGAAACATCTCCGCAAAATCATGCAAAATATGAGGGAGCTTTTACACTTCAAATCATTTCACTATCTATCTCATCCTTTGCCACACCCCTCTCCTTTTACCCAGTATCAGTGGGTTCTCTCTTCACATTAGGTGACCAAATAATTTGAGCTTCAGCTTCAGTATCTTTACTCCCTCCAAAACAAGCAGTCAGGATTGACTTGGAGAAAACTCTCGAGAGTTCCTGCAATCACCACAATTTGATGGCATCAATTCTTCAGCGCTCAACCTTCCTTATGGTCTCACTTTCACAGCCATAGATTACTACTACAAAAACCATGGCTTTAATTATGCAGACCTAGTCTCTAATTTTTAATATGCTGACTTCATTTTCCAAGGAGCAGGCATCTTTTAATTTGCAATCACCATGAGCTACTTTCTTTGATATCATAATATAGAGTGTTCCAGCCAGGCCTTTTTTAGGGTTAAAACAGCACCATGTTTCCAAACCGGCGTTCTCCATCCCATTATTTTAAATTTCTTTGTCTAGACTGTATCCCTGGTAACAGTAGGATTAATGATGTTGATGTTGTAATTAATATTTTCCAAGTTCTAAATCCAAAATATAACAGTTTACCAAGAAATCTAATCTTTTTTTTTTTTTTTTTTTACAGTAAGACCTCACTAGGATATTACTCTCTTCATATTACAGAGGATGGATTGAAGCAGCAAGGCCCATGAGCCGAGAGTTACCTGCACAGGCAGACAAAAGAGGAAAGAGAGCAGGTTCATGATGGACAAGCCAGGGAGAAGCTGTCTCTCCAGGAACATGTTGGAGTGATACATGTGTCTGTCCTCGGGTGTGGCGTTGTGATGGTGCGTCACTTCGATCTGGTGGTCCACCACCATCATGTAGATCATCATACCCATCACAGGAACACAGAACACCAGGCTGATGAGGAAAGACCTCCTCCATCTGGAAGAAAACAACACATAAAGTGATGCATAGTGCTGTTTAGGATTCATTCTTTCCTTTTTTTCTTTTAGCTTCTACAGATAAATTCACGGCGAGATTATTTTAATTATTCATCTTATATTATCTACTTATTAAATATTAAAACAAGACAAGATGTTTAAGATATTTTTTTCTAAAGACTTTAAACTCAATTTGGATTTACTTGTTTAAAAACTTCTTTTAGGGTTTAATCATGTTTAAAGTTCTTTTAGGGTTTAATCATGCAATTTAGACTCACTTACTCACTCATCGTCTATACCGTTTTATCCTGTATTCAGGGATTCAGGGTCATGGGGGGCCTGGAGCCTATTCCAGGACACTTAAGGTACGAGGCAGGATACACCCTGGACAGGGTGCCAATCCATCACAGGGCACACACACATACACACATTCATCCACACACTACGGCAATTTGAGGATGCCAATTAGCCTGATCTGCATCTTTGGAATGTGGGAGGAAATTGGAGTACCGGAGGAAACCCACCAAGCACGAGGAGAACATGCAACTCAAGTTCCACTAATCTGAAGTCGGCATGATGCTCTCAATGAAGCTAGCTTTGTCCACTCAGGCACCATCATGCTGGAATTGGTTTGCGCTTTTTACTGCGTTACAGTAAAGTTAAACTGTAATGCTACAAAGACATTCTGTACAACTTTGTGCTTTAACAGGTTCAGGAAGAACCAGATAAGCATTTAATGGTCAGGTGTCCGTATACTTTCAGACATAGAGTATACGATCACGTGATCGTTAACCCAGCTGGAGACAGCTCTGATGTGTTGCTTATAATGTGTCAATGATTTATCAGTTACTGTTTGTTAGCATTAGGGATAATTAATCATTTTGCAATGATCAATTACGTTTTGCAACCATAACATGGCACATGTGAGAAAATATTTATTGTTTTATATATTGTTTTAATAAACAGCATAGCCAGCATTCAACTCTGGAATTTCCTTAACTTGGAATCTTAAATGTAAATTATGTCGTTTCTAGTGATTCAGGGAAACAAAGGATTCTTCCACTTACTGCTTTATCTCTCTGCTGTGGTCCAGATGATTTCCCGGGCGATCTCTCTTCACCAGCGAGGGCTCAAAACCCAAATACTGTCAAAGCAAAAAAAAAAAAAACAAGCACCTTAAATGCAAAAGTATGTGTGTGAAGTAAAATGTTCCTCTATTATAATCACACTGAGCAAAACAGATATTGGTTTATTCCCTTGATAGAAATCAGATCAAAACCCACACAACTGAAACCAAAAATTCTCACCTCAATCAATCTCATGATGTCCCGAGGTCCTGTCACCTCTGGGTCATACTTGACGTGAGCTTTGTTTGTTGCCAAAGCCACAGAGGCGTAGACGATGCCTTTCTGTTTCATTAGGTTCGACTCGATTTTGTGAACACATGAAGCGCACGTCATCCCTCTGACCTGTTGGTGAAACGACACAGAGATGTTAATATCTAGGATCTATTTTTTCCGTTCGATCCTATAAGAAGACTGTGTAAGGAGTACACACCACAAGCTCAAGGCTGCCGTTGGAGCCATCGTAGTTCTCCATGACGGAGGCGGTGAAGCCCAGCTCTTTTATGCACTCTGCTATCCTCAGCGGGTCGATGACACCAGGGTTGTAGCGCACTTCTGCTTTACTAGCCATCAGCGCCACCAACACAGAGTGGATACCTTCAGAGAAACCACAATTTATGAATACTAACAAACTAATTATCTAAAACACTTAAGCAGATGCAATAATCACAGCGTAAATGGATCAGGAAGTCAAGGGGTTAAGGGCCTTGCTCAAGGGCTCAACCGCGGCAACTTGGTGGTGACTAGGTCTGAACCTGAGACCTTTCTATTCACACTTTGCAGGCAACACAGTATCCTGTGTGGTAGGAGCGAATTATTTGCTTTTTGTTTGTTTAGAATTAAGAAAAAAATAATAATAATCGGAGTCATTTATAAAATCGTGATAATCACAGAATAAAATGTACTAACAAAATGTAGCGCCAACATATGCTATTGAAATCATGTACTAGATTTTTACCGCTACTTCAACTGGGTCAAATTGGTTTAAATGATTAATTAAAATTATACATCAAACGATAAGCTGAAACACAAAAATACCATTATTATTTTCCTCTTTCCTTGGTCAGAGTCGTTCTTGCACAATTCATATGCACTGAAAACTTCAACACTCTCATATCAATACTATGAAAGACTGAAAATGAATTAATTGCTAGCGAAGGGTATTTGCATTATTTTGATTTGCATTATACCAACAAATAGTCCGAATTGCTTCTAATTCCTCATCAGATTAAAGATGTTGCTCTTAAAAGCAGCAGAAGGGCTGTGTGAAATACGTCAGTGCCTCGTGATCTGTCTTGTGACCATTCGTGAACATTAGGGCTTAAATGTTTTAATGTCAAACTCGTTGGCTCTCACCAGGTTCGTTTTTGAGGTTCCTCTCGATGTTGGCTACGCATGAGGCGCATGTCATCCCACCGATCTGGATGAAACACTTGGAATGCGTGCTTGTCGCTGACTCGCCATCGATCTCCACTTCCTTCTCCTTTTTGGCGGAGAGCGCGGGTGACGAAGCAGATTTCTGTTCAGATGGAGGACTTTTCGCTTCTGACTGCACCAATGAATTCGTCTCTGTTTTCCACACGCATCAGAAATGAAGCCAGTTATATAAAGAAAATGTTACAATTCAAGCTTCCAAACAGTGATTAATGCAGTGAGACTGCATTAAATCTTAATTAGCGATTTATTAGTGGACCTACTAGGACCTCTTAGGTAAAACAATAATAAGGTCAAGATGACCTCCAATTCACTGCTTCTTGGCAGTGTAGCAAATCTAAGCTCTTATCTAAATGATTAAACTTTATTGATACCATATAAAAGCAATTTTGGCACAAACTCATGGCATGAATCCAATATAAATAAAGTTTTTTTTCCTCTTAATTAAATGTACTCAGAATATACACAAAATCTGTCCTTATAAATAAAGCATTTTGTAATGATTCTAAAAAAAAAAATAAAAAAAAAGCTCACCAGGCAGAAACGCATCGAAGCCCATATCCTCAATCGCTGCTCGCAGTTCTTCCGATGTGGTGATCAGTGGATCGTACGCAAATGTTCCCTGATGGTTAGCCAGGGATACTTGCGCCGATTTCACACCTTTCCTCTGGGAGATGGCCGCCTCGATGGTCTGTACGCACGAATTACAGGTCATCCCCTCGATGTGGATTTGTACTTCAGAATCCAGCGGCTGCAAGAAGCTCGAGGACGTCGCAAGGGATTGTTCGGAGGGAGATGTCGATGATACAGCCTCGTGCAAAGCTAACTGGGTCTTGAAATTCCCTGGTGGTAGAGCCTCGATGGCCCTCTGCAGCTGAAGTGCTGTAACTAAGTTTGGATTGTGCTGGATTACAGCCTGTCCTTTCTCCAGGGAGACCAGAACCGAGCTGACTCCTGGAAGTTTGCCTGTATTGTCTTGGATGTTCACTACACATGAGTTGCAATGCATTCCTGTAACCTCTATTAATGTTGTGATGCAAGTGGTGAGGTCTACAGCCTCCATGTTGGTGTTCCCCTCTGGAGAAGAATGCGTGGGTCGGGAGACATTCAGCAGGCGATCCAATGAAGACAGCTGTAACTGACGAGGTTTGGATTTCACTGACGCCTTGAAACCTGCTACGCCAATCTGCTTAATGATCTCATCCACAGTGATGAGGTAAGGATAGTAGCATACTGTGGCGTCCTGGGACTCAAGGTTTACTGAGGAAACATCACACACATACATTTAAAGGAATAAAAACCACAGAAAAAATAAACTTTGTTTAAGGTTAAAAGTTTTTTTACCCTCAATTTGCCTAAAGATGGTTTTGACAATTAATTTATTTGGTAATAGTAAGTAAAGGGGTCTCATAATCTTGAAAACATTGAGTAACTTATTAAAATGGACTCTTTCAACAGCTTGTCATAGAAATTATAATAACTCATTAAACTGTAACTCAACGTTGTTGAATTATTCAAATTATTCATCTGGATGAATAGAAAATTGGAGTTTTGAGGAATGGAAAAAGGTCAGGTGGTCTGATTCCAGAGGATCAAATTGTGAAAGAGTGGGAGCATGAGGAATGCTTTTCCCAATACTTCTACTATTACTAGTGTCTACTAAAGTGTATGACTTTGTTTTTGACCAGATCGTCTATAAATTACTGGAATGAAGTTGTCTAGAAGTTTTCTCTTAGATGTTTCACATTTATGTAATTGAGTCTTGTGTGTCAGCGTTTTGTAATGGTCAGTATATATATTTTTTTGTTATGGGAACGTCACCAGTTTCTCAGTAACATGACGAGCTATGTTAATTTATTTTGTCCTATTAAATGTCAATAGATTGGCAAAAAAAAAAAAAAAAACAGGCTGGTAAGAGAATAACTGTTTATAGCTGCAATAAAGCAACTGAACAGGAACTAACTTGGTTCACAGACATTTTAGAACAATAACTATAAATTATTAAAATGTGACACGATGCGTCATTCATTAAGTAAACAATAATTTTATTTCTTAGCAAATGTTGTTGTATTTAATGAATAAAACTTATGTAAAATACTCCACTTCGAGCTGGAAACAGTAACTCTTGTGTCACACCACCCTGTCAGGAATTATTTTTTAATTACATCATGCTTTGTCATATTTTATTACTTACTTAATTAATAAATACTCCTGTTAATGGTACATTTATGCTGTCAACTTTATAAAAAAAATGTTGCACTTATGAATCTAATGAATAAGTGATGTAATGTCTTTAAAAGCAAACTGCATGGTCTACTACAATACCTGCCACTGAGGCACTGAGGCTCACCTTTAATCTTCTGAACTCCTTTTAACTTTCCAATCTTTCCCTCAATGGTGGTGGTGCAGGACAGACAGGTCATCCCCTCAATGCGCATCTTTAGCAATTCCACACTACCAGAACTACGGGAATTTGCCTGATCTGTGCAAGTTTTGAAGGAGTTGTTCTGCATCATTAGCGTGTTCAGCATTTCCTGGATTTTCTCGACCGTGACGAGAGCAGGGATGAATGTGACAGTGAGGTTCCTGCCTTCGCCATTCTCCTTGGCCTCCAGTACGCCCTTCAGCTGGCGGAGCTGAGAAAGAGATTCCGCGCTACAGCAGCTGACAGGAAACGGCTTCGTCTCAGTTTGGACGGCCGCAGTCAGAGTAGCCTCTGTCGCACTCGACTCAAAGCCCATGTCCTCAATGGCGTCTGCTAAAGATTTTGGAGTATGATGTGATTGGTCATAGATCACTGTGGCATTCTTGTGTTCTAAGGACACCTGTAGTACAAGACAGGCACAAGAATTGGGTTCAGACTATTTATCTGTTTAATTGTTTAATGGTAAGCAATAAAAAAACAAAACAAGGCTGTCATGAAAATCTGCGGATCTATGTGCTTCCTGTCACATCTGCCGACGCATGTGCGTGCACACACACTGAACACAATAATCTCCTTTGCCACAGTGAGAACTTGTGATTAACTGCATCATGTGATCCACAAGCATAGGGCTACACGTGAGCAATAATACAGCCTGGAGAACATAAGGAAAAAAACACATGAAGTCATGTGAGTTCTACACTAAATGAAAACTACAGTAACCCATTAAAGTGGCAGCAACCTTTGAGTTCACTCTAGTAATGTAGCAGAAATGAATCCAGAGTCTGCTCCATGCTGTTGACATTCAGCTTACACTTGACCACAAAAAAATCACTGCATGTTTAAACAATAAATATAAGATTTATAAAGAAAAGTCTTTGTATAAAATGACCTGTAAAAAATAAATATATATTTATATTTAATGCAAATTTATTTCCAATATATTTCAATGCAAAATTTTCATGAACATTTCTGAAACACATACTTGGTCATGTGACTAAGAATTATTCTAACATTTGAGGAAGAAACACGGTTGACAAAAAGCTGACAAGAGATGCAGGAGCAGATTTTGCAAAGAAGAGAAGTGGCACCAAATTGTTTTTAAATCAAAGTAGGGTGTACATAATACAGTTTTCATTTTAATTTGCATAAATGAGTACAGTGGAACCTCAGCATACAAACACCCCACCTCACAAACTTTGTGCGCCAATGCAAATTTCTTGCAAAATTTCAGGTTTTGAAGCAAAAGCATTTTCGGCAAACAAGCGAACAAACCAAGCCGAACAAAACGGCAGTACATTTGGGAGTCGCTCAAAACTTGTTTAAGTCAGTAGAAAGCCAAGCGAATCAATTTTACATATTTTTGTGGGTTTTTTTTTAATTCTGCAAGATTTAATAAAGCATCATGGGTGCCAAAAATGTTTTGTCAGTATTTCCGAGTTGACACAACGTCACGTCATGCAAATTTGTAAGCTTTATACATCTGCATTATATCAAATTTTTAACATTTCCAGTCCTTAAAAATCACTCAAAATCTTAAAGTGGAAAAAGATTCAATAAGATGAGTCAAATGTCTAATTTTTCGACATGAGAGATTTCGACACTCTCACTTCTCCAAAATAATTCAAAAACAAGCCCAAATGATCCTGGCTCCTCCTGAAATCAAAACGACACCACCAATGAAGAAAGCAATACTCCACATTCATCACTAAAGGACAATAACTACATGCGACATGTGATTCTATTGATCGGCGGAGACACAGACAGTTTCGGTCTTTTAAAGGACAAGGCTCTTGTATACACGTACATAATTTCATTATCTGTTTCACTGGGTCGGGCCTTCCGGGGAACAAAGCGACTAAAAGAAAAGGGCATCTCAGATTAACAGCAATTTAGCTGCATCTCTGACCCGTACAGATGAATGGCTTTCATCAATTATGTGACAAACCCCGGAGGGGAAACACTACTAAATCCTATTACGAGGTTTTTTTAGTGTTCTTGGTGTGTGCATATTGACAACTGATACGGACTAACACAGTCATTAACTGATTCCTGGAATAGAAGCGACACTCACAAATGTCACCTTTGGTTTTATTGGGCTTACAATAACTACCTGCCACTGATAACGTGACCGAGAGAGCACTAAATATACCGTTAAATTAAAATATATTATTTAATCAAGCCATCAAATTTAACATCCTTGTTTAAAGCGTGAGAACTTAAATGTCACTCTTTTGCTTCGCTCAGTCTCTCTCGTTGCACTCAGTATCCCTTTATTGCTTCATCTTGAGGGTCAACTAAAGAGCACCCGCACACACTGAAAGGGAAGACTGTGACAGTAATTGCACCATGAGTACTTGCATGATTGAGTACTTTCATGTTATTGTGAAAGCAGCCTGATATAATGAATATAATGTTTCACACACAAAAAAAAAAGTGTTAACGTTAAAAGTGTTTGGGCTTCGTTTATTAATCTTTTAGCAAATTTGTGCATCAATGTTTTAGTAGGCCAAACTGAACTTTCCAGGCCTAAAAGATGAAGATTTATTCAGACTATAAAAAACATACAACTTTACACAATAAGAAGAATAATCATAAAAATGACTAGATACCGTTATTGTCTTGGCTTTGCACATCTATGTATAAAAAATATTTCTGAAAATTGTTTTTGCAACCTGTACTTTTACTATGCTAATTCGGCCTAACCTCCCTTCCATGGTAGTGAGATCATGTGACCCAAGACCTCATTATAACTTTCTTCAAAACAACCATCAGGGCGGACAGAGTCAACTCGTAAAAAAAAAAAAAAAAATAAATAAATAAATGTTTGGAATCTGCCAAGAAAAATCTTCACTTGTTTTTGACATCTTGTTTGTTTTGACACCTTGTCAGGTGACTGATGCATTTGCATACTCATTAATATTCATTATTGTCTGCCAATGATGGGCGTGTACACAGGATCAGACTTGTCTGCATTCAGTTATTTCAATACAACATATTGTATTTGCTACAGTGATTTTATTTTCTTTTTTCTTCTTCATTTTAATATACATTCTTACACCTGTAATATAAATTTTGAGAACCATGTACAGTTTAAATCAATCTTTGAAGCTGAATTAACAATGATTTTTTTTCAAAACATATGGGTAGGTTAATATTTGTTTAAAAAATAAAAAAATAAATAAATCACCCTTGTTCATGGCACTGCAGATCTGCAATGAACGATCAAAAAAAAAAAAAAAAAAACTCCAAAAAAAGGCAAAGCTCGCACAGACCTGAAGACAATAATGTGACGTCCAAACAGTGCCGATAATTACGCAGCTCAATGACTAGCATGGACAAACTATGCCAGTGGTCCAGGAGGACCAGCTGCTCTGCACACAGTGTTTTCTTAGCTCCCAGCTCAACTAATCAGCAGATTAACATTTTTTACCTTTTTTTATTTTATTTTTTATTTATTTATTTTTTTAAGAAGTGGGTGTGACAGGGCAGGGAAAACATTTAATTTCCAAGGCGTCCTCCTGGACCAGGACTGGGAACTGCACTATGCAGTCTTTCTTTAATTCTTTAAGTCATTACTTTTTCCTAGCCTAAGTTGCTTGATTTGTTTAAGATTTCTTGCTTTGGAGTCATTAATATTAAATTCATGTTCGCATTTAAAATAAATAAGCAATTTACGTTGACGGAATGTGTTCTGACAAATGTCCTGGATGGTAATTTTGCACACCAGGAACTTTTTCAGCTTGTCCATCGTTTAAGCAATAAGTGACTGCTGCATAAAACACTGAAGAAATAATATATATTACCTTTCACTATTAAAATTGTGCAATAGAAACTCCAGAACATACTTTGTTATTCTTGCATGTCCTAAAAAAAATAAATAAATAATAAAAAAAAAAAAACAAGCAGCCCATCCTGATACAGACAAAGAATACGGAACACTATTTGCACCTAACCTAATCCTTTATACGCCTTTGAAGGACTATTAATGATACAAATACATAGGGATGTAACAATATTGTAAATACCGTCGTACCGCAATAGCAATTTTTTTCAATACTACCGTGGTCGCATGACTCAATAAATAAAGGTCTTCTGAGAAAAGTTTGCTCAGGCGAATGGAGCGAATGGGAGGTAGCGGGAACTACAATTCCCATCAGCCCA
>JAQMYL010000012.1:7749563-7766681 GCA_030014365.1 Clarias pachynema | reverse complement strand
GCAGAACTATCTGTGTCTGTGTGTGTGTGTGTGTGTGTTTTGTTTACACATACAATTTTGTATAAAAAGCTCCTCTTTAAATTTTCCTCAGATTGCAAGGCATGTTTAAAAAAGCTTTGTGTGAGGCAAAGTAGTGTATTAAAGATGACAGGAACCAACGTTGAAAAACAAAATGCCTGTATATACAGTGTATGCCTTATTGTACTCATAGTACACAATGTAAACCTGTCCAGTTTGATATTCTGCTGTAATTTGGAACTTCAATTTGGAGTTCTATCTTTGGGTAAATTATACACTTCTCCATCACAAATGCAGATAGAAGGCAAGCTTTCACATGAGCCAGATGGTGAACAACATGATGAATATTACAAACAGTGGCAAAATGCCAATCCCAAATATAGAAAATACAAAGATGCAACCAAGAGTTTACACCAGCAGCAACATGGAGTCAATACTATGTCTGATGCTGCTTAATATTACTGCATGCGTTTAAGATTAAGTGGTTTTGTATGCAAAAATAAACCATGATATGACAGCAGCTACTGGAGTGCAGGGAAAATACGCTGAAGCTGAAGCATGAAGACACAAACCTTATAATCTCATACTATACAATTATTATGGTACATCTACTTTTAAGACACTCTTAGGATTTTGTACCTACACTGCAACAACCACAAGACTTAGACTAATCTCTCATATTATTTATTTAAGCAAATTAATCTTTAATAACATATATTATGTTGCTTTAGGTATTTAGGGAGATGTGTTTAGGAAAATAGAAATCAATTATATCTGTCATATACAGTATAGTATAGGTGTTAATTTAATTAAAATAATAAAATCTGTACAACATTATAAATAATCTGAATTATTTGTTTACCAATTTTGGAGGTTGGAATGTAATTATATTTAATTTCTCAGTGGGCAACAACCGTTAAAATGAATATAATGATACAAGGGATTAAAGCAAGCTTTCAGTAAAAGACAGCGTCAAATTTTATTTTCTTTACTTTTATCAATAATTTTTGATTACTTATCAAACTAGTATACCTGGATATGAGAAAAAGCCTTTAAGCAGGGAAAATGTATATATACAAGCATACGTGTGTGTTTTTTTAAGTATTCAGGCACCTTGAACTTTTTCCACATTTAGAAGTTTTACCATATGTAATGGAGATAAAGTGAAAAAGATACAGTATATAAAGATACAGTATAATATATGTAAATCATATGTAATGAAAAGAGAATTTTAGAAAGGTCTGTAAGTTTATTAAAAAGAAAAACAAATGGAATATCACATGTTAAGTATTCATCCCCTTCACTCAGGACATTGTTGAAGCCCTTTTGGCAGCAATTACAGCCTCAAGTGCTTTTGGGTATGACGCGAAAAAATTTGCACACCTGGATTGGGGTATTTTTTGCCATTATTCCTTATAAATCCTTTCCATCTTAGTCAGGTTGGATGGGGCCCATTGTTGGACAGCAATTTCCAGGTCTGTGGATGGGCCACTCTGTCCTTAAGCCACTCCTGTGTTAGCTGTGTTCTTAGGATTGTTGTCATGTTCCAAGGTGATCCTTTGGCTCAGTCTGAGGCCTTAAGCGCTGTGCAAAAGGTTTTCATTGAGGATATCTTTGTTCTTTGCTCCAGTCAGCTTTCCCTCAACTCTTACCATTCTTCTAGTCCCTGCTGCTGAAAACATCCCAAGGCATGATGCTGGCACCACCATGCTTCACTGTTAGCATGGTATTGGGCAGGTGATTAGCAGTGCCTGGTTTTCCTCCAAACATGACGTTTAGAGTCCTTTTTTGCAAACTACAAGATGGCTTTCATGTGTTTTGCACTAAGGATGGGCTTCCGTCTAGCCACTCTGCTATAAAGCCATGATTGGTGTAGGGCTACCGTGATGAGTGAGTAACCGCATACCTTTTGGAACTTTGTTCCATCTCTCAGTTATAGTGATTGGGATCTTGGTCACCTTTCTTACTAGGGCTCTTCTCCTCAGATTAGTCAGTTTGAGCAGGTGTCCAAGTTTGTGCCAGATTCCTCTATTTGACAATTATGGAGGCCACTATGTTCTTGTAAACCTTAAGGGCAGCAGAAAATATTTTTCTCCTCTTCCCTGGATCTGTGCATTGCAATAATCCTGTCTCTGGGCTCTGCAGGCAGTTTCTTTGACCTCATGGACTTTGCTCTGATACAGTATGCATTGTCATCTGTGAGACGTACAGAGAGGTGTGTGCCTTTCCAAATTATGTGCAATTAATTTAATTAAAAAATATCAAGGTGTAGAAACAGCTCAGCTACAATCAAGCAAAATGTGAGACACCTAGGTTAAATTTTAAGTGATGTTGCAAAGTGTCGAAAAATATTTAAGTTTTTTTTCTTTTCTTTTTTTCTGAGTGTAAATTAATAAGAAAATTAAAGAACTGTAGTATATTAAAATTTTTTTTATATATATGTGTGTGTGTGTGTGTGTGTGTGTGTGTGTGTGTGTGTGTGTGTGTGTGTGTGTGTGTCTGAATGAATGAATGGAATGAAAAAGTTGAATGTAAAAGTTGCTGAGAAACACTTACTGTACTTATATCTGGTGCAACCAGTTTGCCCTCCAACATCATGAGCAACATCACAGCAAATAAGTTGTTTCATGATCACAATAGAAATACACCTCATTCCCAAAATGTCTCAGTTTTTGGGGGACACACCTAATGAAAGGCAACTATGTACTATGTTTCACTGATATAGTTTATATATATAAAATCCTGAAACTTTTCAAGGGCCTCCTATATGAAGGTCAAAGGGTGTACAGTATGTGATGCCATTTTTTTCTAACCTGATGTCATTATTTATTCGGGTAAATGCTGAATAGCTGAGTATGGATAAAGTGTCTGAATATCTGCAAACAAAAATTGGACTGATGCTCTAAGGAACGTGATACAGTAGTTTACTGGTGAAGGGACATGGATCTATCACCAAAACGGCAGAGTATGCAATGAAAACATCCTCAACTGCCGACCAAAAAAAGTCAACCATCAGCTGGAAAATTGATTCAACAATCACCACTGCTCATTACAGTGAGATTCTTATTGAAGAACCAAAGCCTAAACTTCGGATTAAACGCAGAGGACTGATATCTGAGGGCGTTGTGACAACCTGTGCACAATGTCGACAAAAATTTTGAGGTGTTAAAGCATCCTCTCTATAGTCCTGATCTCGTTCCATCAGACTTTCACGTGTTTGGTCCCCTGAAAGCAGCCCTACGAGGATGGAGATTCACCTCTGATGAAGAAGTTAAGACAGCGGTGCATCCGTGGATCGCAGCTTAGCCTAAAACATTTTTTTTTAAGGGGAATGCAAAGGCTTGTTGACAGATGGACAAAGTAGATTGAAAAGCAAGGAGATAATGTTGAACAATGATATATTTGTCTTTTCTAAAAATTAATTGAAATAAATTCTACAGCCAAAGTGCGGATAATTTGACACACCCATGACATGTACAGTATATATATATATATATACTGTATATACATACTGCGTACAGTATATATGCCACAAAATGTCTATCTATATCTATGACTATATATAAGCCACAAAACCCAAATGAAACGTGGCATGAAATGTTGGTTCTATTATACGTATATTTATTGTATTCTATTTCATTGTACCATTCTATTTTAATTATGAGACCATGCTTAAAGCAATAGAAGACTGTGGTCTCAATAGCCATCACGCTACTGAGAAATATTGTTCCTAACAGTCCAGAAATGGAACTGACTTACAAAACACAGTGATTAGTAACATAATGCCCAGGACACTGCTGGTGAGAGTCTAATCACAGCTGGAAACTAAAGGAAATGTTCCAGGATCCAGAGAACACTAAAAACAGCATTTCTCCCACCAAATAACACCTTTTTAAACCCCCCTGGGACATGCCTGCCATGTTAGAACAGGACGTCAGTATGAGGCTCCACGCTGGCTTAGGCCAGTTTGTGTGACCGTGTTTGTGTGGTCCACCTGGGAGACACCATATGGAAACACTCTGAGAGCCTCCAAATGGAGTAGAGCCACAGAAATTACTCAGAAACAGCGAAATGGATAGAGCAATGTGTTAAAAGCAACTTTTTTTTTTTTTAATGAGAAAAAATATCCTGGGACATACCTGTAACGGACATCCACCACTATTTTTTATGTTTACACTCTATCCATCATTCCCTCTTTCCTCCTTTTCATCTACTCTGTCTTTCATCTCTTTTATGCAGTATGGTGAATTACTCCCTAATTTTCGCCGGATATTCAAGATTTTAAAAATAGATCTAAAGAGCATTCACTGTCTTCCCTCTGATGCACCACTGCTCAGGATTTCACTGTAAATGTGACACCATGAACACGCATTGGATGCAAACACATTATCTTCATCAAGAGAGGGGGAAAAATCTCCCACACATAATGTATTTCTAGGTCAAAAATTCCCATGGGGTTTTAAAAACACACAGATGAAGTGATGCTCACACACACACACACACACATACACAAATATAGACACACACCGATAGATGGAGGGAAAACTGAAAAAAGAGACGGAGACAGAGAAAGATGGCACACATGTAAGTTATTAAAAGCCTGTCTATGTTTTTCAGAGAATCAACATTTAATAAAAATCTACACAGATCGCAAGCAGACTGAAAAACAACGCTAATGATCCTCCCTATTATAAAATTATGTATCCATGAGAGATTCAAGGTAGAAAAGACATGCTTCGTACCTGCTATAGATGAGGCAGCACATGCTGTTGAGCTGACGATCACTCTTGTAGCGTCTGAAATCCTCCCAAGCATCCTTGATGGCAGTCAAGCCCAGAATGACACAAATGGGAATGATGGCCACTTGTGGTTGGAAAGCGTTCACTGCTGGGATAAAGTTGAGCACTGCCAAGCCAAGAAAATAAATATTGGCGACTCGATGGAATTGTTCCAGCAGGTTCATAGGGATGAAGGACCAGATGCTATATTTTGTTGTCTTGACACCATTTCCTGCGTAGTGTCTGTTGGGACGATCTTTCGGTTTCTGGTCCTCGTAGAGCAGGTTGGATACTAGCGTCCTGACATTGCTGTCTCCCTTTCCTCGTCCGTTCAAGAAGGCCCAGGCCGAGGCCAGACTATTAGTCCAGGTCATGCTGTCTCAGCTGTCTCGGTGCACAACCACCGATCTCATATCACTTGGCCATGTGGCACTGAGCGACTGCTAGGAAAGAACAGCAGCATGAGAGAGAGTATCTCCGAACACACCTGTCAAACTCCCCTGATGGCTCAGAATGTTTTTAAGCTCTGTCAGTGTCAAAGGCATGTTGCTGGAACAGCATACCACAGCCGTGTGTACAGAACAAAAGTTCAAACACCTCATCAAAGAATACTATAGAGCAGAATGACTTGAGATGTCCATCATGAAGTGTACAATCTATAAGCATTTGATCACATTTGTGTGAAATTTCCTTGAACAGCATGGTACTGTATAGTTAAACATGGGAAACACAGACTTGCAGACAAAAAGGGAAGACAAACTGCACAGCAGCAGTGCAGGCATGCAGTCAAACTCGCTCTTAGTCTAATAATGTCCAAGTCAGGTACAGTAAATGCCGCTCATCACAGACGCATGAGGCATACGTCACAACATTCAGGTTTAACACTGAACTCTTGCCAATGATAATACTTTAGACAGGAATGATGACGGCAAAGCTTAGTGTGACAGCTCTCAAGGTGTAACTCAAGACCAGCAAGATGCTGCAATTATACCGCGGTGAAAAAATATTGCAGCAGTGTCACGCTTGTGTTATGAATTTATGATATAAAGAGGACCACAGTATTGGTGGACGACACAGAAAAGCTGCTATAGCATCAGTGATAACAAGAATTAACTTGTCTCATGGACATTCCACAACATTAACTGTGTATAAATAGTAGTTATACAATGCTTTGTATACTAACAATTAAAATAAACCTTTATTGCTGGCAAATTGGTGTAGTACAAGAGGAATAAACACTGAGGACACTTGTTAGAGAAAAATTATTTTTGTACCCAGTTTGGGTGTACTTTATTTACTTTTCATGAATTATTCTAAATATTTTTCTGACTGTTTTTTTTTTCTATAAAATTTGTATTTATAATTTTATTTTTTTGCATTTTTTATTTTGCAAAACAAGGTCAGTGAAGTTACCATATATGGTTCTTTACCCATCTAGAGCATTTCTTTTTTATTCTCCCCAAAAGTGCATACTTTAATCTATTTTTAAAAACACAGATACAGTTAAAGGCACGTTTTTGAACATGAACAAGTGGAAAAACTGAAAAAATACTAATACTGGCACTGACACATTTACCAAATTTGGTTCTTCACCCCTATTTAAGGTTAAGGGTAGGTGAAAAAATGCTGCCTCCTAAACTAGAACAAATTGGATCATTTATTTAAGAGCAAAAATATATTTTCACTTAAACATACCATAAATTCACTTTTTTGATCAGTTCACATTGAACCACTACTGTATGTCTATTTTATGTTTCTAAAGCATTATTTTGAGCAAGTTTGGCCTGTTCTTATGATGTTAGACAATATGGGTGTGTTCGGATATTCTTCTGTAAAGACACTGCATAAAAATTCTTTACAACTCTTGGAATAATAATGCAACAATAATGAGCATATTCTAAAAATGAAGATATTTCCAAAGAACAAATATGTTAGTAAGTAGCTCGGTTACTACCTCAGAATTAAATAAAGGAAGCAAGGAGGGAAGTAAGCAAGTACGTTTCTACAGTAAGTATGCAGGTAAACGTTGGCACTTCAGTGGGATTATTTAAGCAAGTTTTCGAGGATGAAAGATGAGATGCTGTAACCTAGCGCAGAGTTCATGCTTGAACAGTCTTCCCATAAAACAGGCTAGTACTTACCCAATTACAGGTGTGTATATGGAAAATTACAATGTTAACCAGAATCTTTTATATCTACCTGAATGCATTTAATAGCACATATCTGCTTTTTAGGCAAAAAGAAAACATTAACTTAATTGACTTAAGTCACACTGACAATTCACATGATTGAGACTAAATAGCTGTGTGGCGAAAAAGCAGCTTAATTTTGCTATGATCGAAGTCGCAATGGAAAAAGGTCATGTGGTCTGATGAGTTCAGATTGACCATGTTTCAAAGCGATGGGCGTGTCAGGGTAATGCTGCATAGTGCATAGTGGCCACTTTACAAGCCTTTGGAGGCAGTGTTATGATCTGGGGTTGCTTCATTTGCTCAGGTCGAGGCTCAGCAACGTTATCTGGCAATAAAATGAAGTCAGCTGACGACCTGAATGTAATATTCCATTCCAGGGCTCAAATTTTGAAAGAGTGGTTCTTGGAGCATGACTAAGCATTTTCACACATGACTAACTTATTAATGAATAAATAAAATTTGTCACTAAGCACAAAATATAAAAAGAAAGCTTAAAAAGCACAACTGCAGTATAATAACACTGGATTTGCAGGCACCTCTTGTACAGAATATATTTATTCCTGTCAAAAGTCCTTACCTGTACAATTCTTTTTTCTTTTTTTTTTTTTAAACCAATGCAATCAATCCATATCAATTCAACGTTTGTAACAGAGCTTCCTATGGATTTCATTATAAACATAACAGATTAGACATATTGCCCATGCCTTTGTTTTAGTCAGGACCAAATTAATTAGGATCCCCAGACTGCTGTTCAGTGCTGCTGCACATTTAATTCATAACTCTCCCCAGAGACTTCATTACAGTGGGTGTTAATGCAGCTGACCTGAAATCAGAGCTCTCCTGGGGAGTGAGTGAAAACAGCACTGGGCTGGAACTCATTCAATCTCTCTACTGCATACATTACAGCAGATTTACATCCAGTGTGTAAAGTGCCAATAAACTAATGTAAGTAAGTAAACTTGGAGTTCAGAAAAAGTAATAACTGGTAAAACCCCTTTCTTTTCGCATGTCTAAATAATGGTTAAAATGATTTATCAAACTGGGAGATGGAGTAGTGAAATTGGAAATATAAGGATAGATGGAGGACAAAAAAGGCAAGTAAGCATTTCATATCAGTGGTGTTTTTGGGTAATTTACAGTGCTGTTTAATATTGGTAAGCAATTTTAAAAGCAGCACTTTTTAAAATTTTTTTAATAGTTTTATAGCTCTTATGTCTTTTTCTTTATCCATGCCAACTCAACCTCTCGGCTAAAACTCGTAGGCGGCTTCCCAAAACTCAAATTAATGCATGTTATTTGTCAATTCTACTGTCTTATGCCTGTGAAACCAAAGTGCACCATCATCAAATTAATTACTCCTAAAACGCAGTAAGATGATTCAGTGAGAAAAGGAATGTTTTAGAGGACGCACAGGTGGTTAATATATATAAAGCAATTCTATTATAGCACATAATATCAGGTATAAATGTTGGGATTACGTGTAGATTTAAAAAAATACACTGATCATCAGCTAGCCAGCCATAACATTCCCCTTGTGCCATCAGGATGTCTTCGGCCCTCATGACTCCACAAGACCTATGGGGGTATGATGTGGTACCAGGACGTTGGCAATAGATCCTATGGGTGCGGTTGGTTGCTCATTGGGCCTTTATGAATCAGACTTGTTTGTCAGGCGCACTACATGGGTGCTTGATTAAATTGGGATCTGAGGAGTTTGAATGCTGGGGATCTTTGCCTGTCGGGTCCTGTGCATTGCAGACTTTGGTGCACTGGGTGTTCTGGTGCCTTTCTATCATGGCCCACATTGACTTTTTCAGTGATTTGTGCTGCATTGGCTTTTCTATGTGGTCCAGGAGGGTATGGGTGAGCTTTGAGTTTACTGGTATATAATAAATAATCGATAATCAATGTTAATGTTATGTGGTGTTAATGTTATAACTGATCGGTTCACATTTTAGCATGTTTTGTCTGAAGTTAATTCAGATATGGATTTATTGTACATTTGTACAAACAGCATCTTTTAATGTTTTTAAGTGTGCACAGATAATGTAATGTACAGCAAAAATGTGATATTCTTTTCATACAGTTCTACCCTTATGGTGCAAGCACACACACACACACACACACACACACACACACACACACACCTGATTGAAGCCCATTTCAGGAGTGGGACTTGTTCACCTGTGCCTGCAGTGCACCATGTGTTTGGACTGCCGAGCTGACAGCAGAGTCACAGCAGTGGAGTGCATAGCCAAATCATCACAAGATGGCTGGACTTCTCCTCACAACAGGAGGATGTAGCAGATGTTAAAGCAGAACTCACTCCAACTCTTCACACACACACACATGTACACACACAAACATGTACACACACACACACACACACACACACACACACATGCATATGCAAAAACCAGTAGCTATCACTTACCACAAATCATGGTTAATACAAATTTAAGCAAAATCAAACAAGCAAGAATAAGGTTTTAGTAAATATGGGCACGCCTTTGATTTGGCCGTAGGCAAGAGCCCGCAGGGAGAATGCCAGAGATAATCACAGCCATGCAGATATTCAGTATAATTGCAAGTGCAATTGTGCTTTTATGCAATAGGTCTATAAACAAGAAATTAATCTTGGATAAGTGACATTTTGGACGCAATATGGCCAATTACGTTGTTTATTTGTGCTCCCTTAGCACAGATAGATCCCAAAGACGCTGCTCTCATTTCGTAGACTTTCAGCTAGCTGGCTAGCTAGCTCACATTGATTTGAATCCTATTAAAGGTGCTTCTGGTAAAATTAGCTTGATTAACCCTTTTCACCTTTATCTGATCGTTGCCACACAAGAGACAAAACTCCAAGCAAAACTATCACTTGTATGTGTGAGAACATTGAAAATGATTTCCAACAAGAACAAAGAGACATCTCTCCTTGTCTGGCACTCATACAGTACACATCACCAAATTCACTGAGCATATCTTTAACTAAAGTGGTCTGATCACCAGCTTCACAGGCACATGATACAAAATCCTGTGAATCTTTAATTTCTGTGAAAGTTTGGGGATTCTGTGAGTTCCTGTGAAACTTTCATGAATGAGTAGAATGCAGATTTTTACTTCTTTATATCTGTCCTACTTACTGGCACTAATGAAGGTTACAAAACAGAAATAAAGATCTGTTTCAGTCGTCATACATCTGTGAAGTATAGTTTGATGGTGGATGACTTGCTGTTCCTCATATCTTTGAGAGTGTGTGAGAATTATCACATAAAAATAATGAGTTGAAGTACATTTTGTAGATGAGTCTCATGATCCGCACACGTTCCTTTGGTTGCTTTGTGACTCGTCTGGCAGAGGTGTGATGTTCGACGATGTCATCATGTCCGTATTAAGTTACTCCTGCATCTCACGTGATAAAAAAATAACTCATTTATTTTCTAGATGTTCCACAACATTAAATGTAACTATAAATGGATCACACTGCCCTGTCACTGAATATTTCCCTATAACAATTATAACAATGTGCCCAGACCTGTTCATTCCTCACCCAGGCAGGGCTGTAATAATATTATCGTTCATTAGCAAGAATTTGATTCATGTCTAACTCGTGAGTCACTTAAATCAAGACAAAGTATGATGGGGCAAGAGCAAGACATGACCAACACCATTTATGAATAAGTCCATGTCAAGACCGAGACCCTCAAACATTTTGATATTTTTGCTTCTGTACATTCTGTACAACATTAATTCAAGTGGTTTAACAAAAATATTGCATTAACCATTTAGGGATTACAGCCACTTTTTGCATAGTTCCTTAATTTTCACAAACTTAAAAGTAATTGGATTATTTTTTAATACTTTGATGCAAAAATGTTATTGATTTCAGGACCTCGTCAAAACCAAATTCGGAGTTTCCTCCCTTAAACTGCTGGTCTGCAACCTCCTTCACTTGCAGTGTGTGTGTGTGTGTGTGTGTGTGTGTGTGTGTGTGTGTGTGTCTTTCTGATTTCAGGTTTGTTTTCAAAAAGTGAAAAGCATGCTCAATTGGAGTGAAGTCATGTGACTCACTCTACACTTTAAGAACATTTCTTTGCCTTGGGTTGCTTTCAAAGTACATTTTGGGTTATTATCTATCTATACTGTGAAGCACTGTTCTATTATTTGTGCAACATTTGTCTGAATCTAAGTTGAGTGTTAAGACCTATACCCTTTAGAATTCATCCTGCTAGGTCTATTAGCAGTCCCATCATCTATAAACACCAGTGACCCAGTTCCCTATAGCAGACATCCATGCCCGTGCCATAACACTGCCTCCACCATGTCTGACAGATGATTTGGTATGCTCTGGATCATAAGCAGTTCCTTTTCTTCTCCATACTCTTCCCTTCCAATATTTCTGCTTAAGAAACATACTCTTGTTTTAGAACTGGTTGGGCTTTTTAAAGATTGTTTTAAAGCAAAGTCCAATCTGGCCTTTCTGTTCTTCAATGTTATCTGTGGTTTGCATCTAGACTTTGTCAATGATGCACCTATAGTACATCCTCCAGTTCTTTTCTAGAAGTTGTGGAGGTTTCTTCCACCAAGGAAAGAATTCTGTGATTAACAACCTTTTAGTGTTGCAAATTCATTCTTTTAAAGAATGTATCAAAACATTAATTTGACCAGTCCTAAAGATTTTGCTGTCTCTCTTGATAGTTCTGTTTTGTTTTTCAACCTATCGATGGTCCCTCTCAATTGCATCAGCACCACATTTTGAAGGTTCCCATGAACAGTTACCAAATGCAAATTCTTCTTTTTTATAAAATGTAAAACTTTTCAATTTTCTAAATATGTTCATGATATGAATAAGACATCTGGCCACAACTGGGCATCAAATTGTTTAATTAATAACTTTTGAGTCTGTGAATGTTGAGGGACTGTAAAAAAAAATTTGATAAAGAAAAGTTGTTATTGCCAAAATGATATATGAATAAAATGATGTTAATGAAATATTTTTGTTGAATTCATTGAATTAAAGCTGAAAATCTTCCCTTTATTTAAATCTTAACTGCTTAATTTAAAATCCATCATGGTAGTGTAAAGAGAAAAAACTAATTTCTGTCACTATCCAAATACTTATGGACCTGACCTACCTGACCCACAGTAAGGATTTATGAAAGGTTAAACTGACAGAAAGGATTTCTAGTTATAAATCTTATAGCTTCTGGTTAGAAGCTATTCATGGGCCTTGAGGATTTGTCTCTAATGTGGCACAGGCTTTTCTGTGAAGGGTGCAAGTTGAACAGTTTATTTGATGGATTAGTCTGCCCAAATGCTTTGGGCCTTGCTTGTACTTTGCTCCCTGTAGATATTGTTAATATTAGGGAGGCTGGTGTCTTAGACTTGCTGGGCACTCTTCAACACCCTCTGGAGTGTCTTCCTACTGGAATGTAATGCTGCAGGTCAAAACAGACTCAATGATTCTCCTGTAGAGACTGGTAAGGATCACTGACAGCATACCTACAGTACCTGTATAGAATTTTTTTGCCTTGTAGAAATACAATTAGAAATGCAAAAGAAAACGTGTGATGGTTTGCAAATCAAAACTCATTTCCATTGATTTACACAAACAGGAGGTTAATAAAATGTATTAAATGCTATAATTTGTTCTGGCTCATACATCATTATATTGTGATGGGCACATAACAAAGTACTTGTGAATGGAAATGATGTTACAGTGCCAAAAAAGAGCATTTTGATTGTTTGTAGGCCAAGACAAGACTAAGTCAATTTTTTACTAAAAATTTACGGCTCATTTGTGGTCTCAAAGACCACAACAGTGAAAGAACACAACATAAAAAAATCTTCTCTCGTTCCCTGTAGAACAGACTCATTTTTTTACTTTTGGATGAGAGTCTTTTTCCTCCTCATAGTCACGATTCAAGTTTTTAATCCTCTGCGTCTCTCCGTGTCCATCACATCAAGCTCATAAGGATGCCAATCTTCTTCCTCTTTTTTTGACAGAGATACGTTTTTTTATTTATTTTTTATCTGCACTTGATATTGTAATGTTGAACATTTAAGCTCTTATAACTGTAGAACTGAGTTAGTTCATGGTGAGGGGAAAATAGTTGAATGCAATTTTTACTGCAAGTTACTAAAATGTTTTTGCTCCAATTTAAATGCAGCTCTCTGTAGCCCTTCAATAAAACCCCCAATTAACATTTTAACACCTATGGGCCTTTCTCAGCCATCAGAGGCATAAAATGGCTCCTTAGATTTGCTGGACTTAACCTCAGTGAGATACCACTGCTGATTTCATGCACAGAAAGTGGAAAATGACTTTTCTAAAACAAAGCAGACATGAATCTACAATATAAGGAAAGAGTTTTGCTGGATGGCTCATGGCACCAGTAAATCTTTACTGCAGCAAAAGAGGAAATAGTGTGAGTGTGTTTTTTGAGGGGAGAGGAAGAAATTCATCTATTTTTTCCACATGCCTTTCATGTTTTGACCCTTATGGCCTACAGGCCCATTCTTTCTGTGTGGAGGAACGTTCATGCCTTACTTCCTTTATGTCCCCCTTGGCTGACCAGAGAACTCTCTCTTTTTTTTTTCTCCTCCCAACAAAAGTGTTTCGAATGTGTTTCCTTTTCATCCATTATATATTCCCTGGGTTTTATCAGTATTCTCCAAAATTCATCCAGCCATAAAGCCAAGATAAAAAGACATTCACAGACAGCAGAGTACCCTTTCCTTATGACTCATATATCTGCCACGTAATATCATAATTCCTTGTTCAAAACAGAATTGGACAAAAAAAACATTATACAGAGATCAGCTATGACATGAAAACGATTGTAAAGTGACATAAATAACCTTGACGATCTTGTTACAATGGCTCCTATCAAGGGGTGGGATATTTGAGGCAGGAGGTGAACAGTCAGTCAAAGTTGATGTTTTGAAAGCAGGAAAAATGGCCACCGGACGAGTATCTGTGTGGTATTTCCGCCATGCATGGGTTAGTTACCACAAAATGTGGTCCAAGGAAGGACAACAGGTGAACCAGTGACAAGGTCACTGCCAAAAGTGCTTACAATAAGCATGCCGACATCAATTGGAAGTTGGACCTCATATCAAATAACTAAGTTTATTCACAGTTGGAACAACCACAGGCTAAGTTCCATTTAATTTCTATTACAATTTTTATCTCAAAATTTTTGTTTTTAATCTCTAATGCAAAGAGATATATATTTGAAGTAAATGTATTCTAGTTCTATAATTAAGTATAATTTCATTAGATTAATTCATTTTCATAGTATACATTTTTTCAAATATTATTTAAGAAATTATATTTCCATACAGTATGTAACCTTTTTGCTCCTTAAATTTTACTTTTTCATGAACATTCTTGCAAAAAAAGTAAATTTGACAGAAATTTTGATGAATTCGTGGCTTTTAGTTTCGTTTTAGTTTTGTTTGTTAGCTTTTTCTAAAGCATCAAATCAATATAAATTCCAGTGTATACAGTATAGAGACACCACATTCAGTCATCTTCATTCAAGGACAACATTTTAGTTTCAGCCCTGAAAATCATGCCAACTAAAATGAGTCCACTTTAATAAATTAATTTTTAATATATTGATATTCTGCCTGAGGGTTTTTCATTCTGCATTATTTTTACCATTTGACTTGCTGCTACCAGTTGGTGGACTTTTGAGCACATTAATGATCTCTTTTGCAAGATAAATACAAATGTACTTTGGATTATTTCATTCTTGAATATGTACTATACTTAGGTCTGCTGTTACTATTAAAATGAACTACAACAAAACGAAACATACAGTACCCTGTGAGTGGCAGTTCTGTTAATGGAAACACCACCTTGTTGATGAGAGAGGTCAAAGGAGAATGGCTAAACTGGTTTAGAGCTGACAGGAAATCTATGGTAACTCATGTAAGCACTCTATACAGGCATGGTCAGCAGAAGAGCATATCAGAATGTACAACAAATCACATATTGAGCTGGATGGGGTAAAAACAACAAAAGACCAAATCGAGCTCCACCCATATCATCCACGAACAGGGATCTAAGGCTACAGTGGACACAATCTCAGTGTTACTGGAAGCTGTAGTTTAAAAGAAATTTTAAGCTACTTGTATCTGTGTAGTTTCAGTGAGCCTAATGTACAGTGTGTGAAAATCCCAGGAAATCACTCGCTCACTCATTGTCTATACCGCTTTATCCTGTATACAGGGTCTCAGGGAACTGGAGCCTATACCAGAAAGGTTAGGGTATAAGGCAGGGTACACCCTGGATAGGGTGCCAATCCATCGCAGGACACACACACTCACATGCTCATTCACACACTATAGGCAATTTGTGAAAGCCAATTAACCTAAACTGTAAGTTTTTATACTGTGGGAGGAAACTGGAGTACCTGAAGGAAACCACCAAGCACGTGGGGAACATGCAGGAAATCAGCTGTTACTAAATTGCTTAAACAAGAATGTTTGACACTAACAACTATGCAATGATTAAAATCATTGAAATTAGATATTTCTCTCATTTGGATGTTTCATGTGAATATCAACTGCCACTCTTGATCCGTATTTGCATGATTTTATGCATTGTGCTGGGGCCAAATGGAAAGAATGCATGAATATGCAAGTGTACAGTGTTCCTATTAAAGTGGCTGCTTAGTGTAAAATCCTATATTTGAGGTTTCATGAAAGAAATGAGTAGTCATAATAATAATAATAATAATAATAATACAATGTGTTTAAAGGTCAAATATGGAGTTTTAAATTGTACTAGATATTTTGTACTGGCTATTAGCTGATTAAGCAACTTTGTTTGCAGCTCTGAACAATAATACTGTTGACAATGCACTATCACAGGAGTGTCCAGGGCTCTAACTTCACTTAATCACTCTTATACATAGAAATGTGTTTTTTTCCTACCTAAAAATAAAAATACATAATATCTTTACCTCCACCCCAGTGAAAAAAATACACTTTAGTGTATTACAAATATATTCAAGTCCTCGATAGTACACTGCAAATATACTAACAAAAAGTTGTTCCATCAGTTAATATATAAAAAGTATACTAACATCATGCTTTTACCAAATTTCGAAATTAAACTTTAAACATACTTCAAAATAATTGTATTATAGTACACTTTCCAAAAATATATTATAGGAAAATATACTTTAAGTGAAAGGTTGGTCTAATTTCCAAAGCTTATTTAAACTTTGCTTTTCAATTTATTTTTGATATATATATATTTTTTTATATTTTTTGAAATAATCATTGTAGAAATGTACAGAAAGTATACATTAGAATACAAATTTTAATATACGGTAGTCTCAGTATATTTTTATTTAAATTTGAATGTACTTATTCATATGTGCTTATATTTGGTGCACTACTCTCTCGTGCATGCTCGCTTTTAGACTTGTTTTTGCACGCTGAAAATCACATTTGCGCGTTCAAGCTAATGTAAGTGTTTGCACTCTCTCTCTCTCTCTCTCTCTCTCCTGTGCGCTCACTATCATAGCTCACTTGCATGCACTGCAGCAACGTTCTAACGCTGCAACTATTCCAGCCAACCAGAGACTAGAATCGCTGCAACACCAGCCAATCAGAAACTGGAGGAGAGCAGATCCGGACTGTCTGTTTTCTAATTGGCTCCCCATTTCCTCCGCACCTAGTTTGAATTCACGGCTGGAAGCTGCTTTGTTGCGTGCGTTACTTGGTATCGTTATTATTTTATTTTCATCGACATAAGGTAAATTTCATGGTTTTTGTTAGGTGGTTTAAAATTAACTTCATAGTTTAACCCATAGAATGTATTGTCTAATGTGTTATTGCTAAATCTTACGTACTTTGCTTGTGGTATAATGGCTCCGTAGCTCTCGGCCTGTTTTCAGTCTCTGTGTAACAGCTACAATCAACACACCAGGTTTAAACTAATACTGTACCTGTATATTCTAATATACTATAGTACTGTTTTTTTAACCTTGTGCTAATTAAATCTGTTGAACTCATGAATAAAATCTGCCTCTATATATTACTGATGTAATGTGTTTCAAAAACATGTTATAGTGTAGAAAATGCATTTAGCATCTCAAACACCTTTAGTG
>JAQMYL010000012.1:7737214-7749463 GCA_030014365.1 Clarias pachynema | reverse complement strand
TATATTACTGATGTAATGTGTTTCAAAAACATGTTATAGTGTAGAAAATGCATTTAGCATCTCAAACACCTTTAGTGTACTGATGACGAATTTGCTAACCTGAAGTATAGAAGATTGTGTGTACTATGCTATAAAGTATATTTTTTATTAACCACAAAGTGTACTTTTTTTAGTATTTGTAATCGACCAGAAGTATAACAGCATGTTACTGCTGCAATAAGATTATACTCATAGTATATTAATCATGTATTTGTAACAAAGTAAAAAATGCTGTAATGTACTTAGAATACATTAAATATATACTTAAATTTCATTAATTATTGTCAGGTATGTATGTTAGTACACACAGCCATATACTTTAAGTGTACTAAGTATACTTAAAGTTGTTCCACTTTAGCACACAAAATTTAACAATTTAATACACTTAAAATTGTGCTTTTATACAATTTAATTACAACTCAAATACAAAATTTGTTGTTCCAAAATAGCAAACTTCAAGGATTCTAGTCATTAGTCTGGAGCAAGTACACTTAAGTACAGTATACTTTGGCATGCTAGGATTTAATATACTTTATATTAGATCTAAAGAAGAATTTTGAAGCAAGTAAACTGCACATTTGGCTGCTTGCTAGCTACTGAATGGCTACGTAATGTTAGCTAAATTCATATCACAACTATGATCTAGTGAGAGAAATAACTTATTCCTACTTAACAGATACTAATAATAGCCAGTTAACAATATTATAAGGAAGCTAGAAGTATAATTTATCTAAGTCTTTCTCTCTCCAAATTTGTTAGCCATAGCGGGGAGCTCCTGAGGAGGCGCTAAGGGACTGCAGCCTGCATTGCTAAATTTATAAGAAGATAATTAGCTTATACACTGCACCACTGAGGCAGTAGTAATTTCATTGTAAATACAAATATAGGTGCTTTTAACGGTCAGAAATTTAGTGTGGAAATGTTATTTAAAGCCTTGTTTTTCATTAACAACTCAGCATTCTTGTTCCCATATGTTTTTCTCTAATTATTTATTTATGTTTGCCTAGTCTCTCATTTGCTCACCATAGAGTAAAGTTAGCTCTTAATATATTTAAGACTTGAGTGGATTTATGGGTGGATATTTTTGACTTTTTAACTTAACTATATATATATATATATATTCAGAGTTCTACTTTTAATAGTTTTATATGTTGACTCAACACCCATACTTAATTTCCGTATATTTATTTTTTTCTTTTCCTTCTGTTTTTCTTTTCTTTTTTCCTCTCTAGCCATTAAATCCTGCTTTCCTTTAAACAGTCCCAAAAACAGAAGCTCAGTTCAGCTTTAATAATTTAATTTAGATACATATTGTTATTCTTGACAGTCATTACACAATATATATTTACAGATCATTATGAAATATCATTATAATGTACAGGGTTTGATACAAAATCACCTTACAGATGCCTTGATTGATCTTTCCAGATACTTTCTGTTCTGAAAAGTTGACTTCAAAACAATACTTCATTCACACTCTCCTTTCTGTCCATACCATCCTTTTTACATGTGCAGGCCTCGAGAAAGACTCGTCAATTTTCTTTCTTTAGATTATTTTTCTCAGCGTCCCAGTAGAGATCTTTTATAATAAGAAAGCTAATACACCAAAATATACCTGCTTAAATAATGATTTGTAACATTAACACCTAATATTATAACTATGAATTATAAAACTCTTTTTGTAACATGATTTAATATCATCTATAAGCTCTTTTTAACTTAAATCTATTGATAATGTTAATGGATTATATCTTTAATGGAACTCACCTCATGTTCATTATATCATGTTGCACAGATGTCAGTCAGCCGTATTGTCCCCCTCACATGTAAGTAGATATTAGGAGTGTGTGAAGTTTTTTTGATGACTTGGGTCTGGAACAAAGCCAGACAAAAGTTTGACGAATTTAGAGGATGATGAGAATCTTCATTATGTCCAGCCACGGGGTTCAAAACAATTCACTCAACAGATGTTTGCCCAAGTCTCATCCAATTGCCTTTAAAAGTTCAGAGTCCCCACCATAGGAGGGGCGAAGAAAGTCTGTTAGGTCGATAGGAAAGAGCACCCCCTTTTGCCCCATCCACAACTGCCCCGATAACGATGTCAACATTATCATAAAGTTACCTGGTGTGTGTTTACCCTGTTTGCCGTTTAGACACTCAGTGCGCGGCATTGCACTAAATCAAACTTTTTTTTTTTTTAAGAACAGAAGGAACTTTAACTCTCCGAAACGAAAATGCATTGTGCTTCATCTCACAGCAAGAGATGTAGATGAAAAACAAACCCAAGCATGCTTTTAAAAGATGTCTAACAGTTGAACTATAGAAAAAAAATGGGCTTTAAAGGATGAGCCCTTGAAAAAAATAATCTCTAAAATGTTCCTGGATACACATAGGATTGGCTACAAAGTAAATAGATATAATTAGCAAAACAAACAAAAAAAAGAAATTAAAATGTATGCAAACACAAGCATAAATATTCGTCCACAGAGTAAATTACGAATGACAATATATGTGATCTATTAAAATTCTGCAACTTTCAGTCTGGTTGTGTTAGTGTATTTGTCTCTGTCAGTCATTATGGTGTTCTCAGAACAAAAAAGAGCCAATCCTGACTCCTTTACCTCCATAAAATCTATTTTCCAAGGAACAAAAGGGACTCAGTGTTTTATATATTTTATCTTTTCAATGTTTTTGTACTTTATCCTCTTCCTGGCCCTTCTTAATGGACATAGTAGAGCCAATAGACGACATTAAAGAATGAGAAGACAGTTGGGAAGACCATCCTGGACCACTTGTCAATGGAGTTGACATCTGATAGGTCAGGGATGTTGACCTTGAGCTGCGAAGCACGTCGGCGTAGACGGCTCTTCTTCTTCTCAAGAGCACCGGTGCCATAGTTGTGGCGTGCCAATGCTGCCCGCCGATACTGCAGTGTGGAGCTGTCATATGCCAGCATGGCACCTCGTGGGTCACCCAGACCACGGGAGAGATCGCCAGGGCCCATTTCGTTCTTCATCTCCACTGTGGTCAGTCGGATATCATCTGGATTCATCTGTTGGAAAGTATGAGTTCCTGATTATACCTGCTTTATGAAATGTTTTGCTAACGTTTTTTTATTAAAAAAAGAAAAAAAAAATCTAAAAACTATATGAAGCTAAACTAAGTGTTATGGAAATGTTGTGAATAGCATGGAAGCAAAGCTCTTGTATTATTCTGCTCCGTACAGGCAAACTGCAGCAACTACTGTACGACTTAAACAAAAATAATTATTTTATATTGAATGATATTTATGCCATTGGCTGTAATTGTTTGCTTTATTGGGACCTAAAGTATAAAGTTGAATTATAAGCTAAATCAAATTTATGACAGGAAAGCAATCATTTCTTGACTATCAATTGGCTAAAATAGTAATATTAGTATCTATACTTCTCATGCTGAAATTTCAAGATCAGTTCTGCTGAAGCATTAAAGTCTCCACATTTTAAAATTAGCAAATACAAATCTGAACCATTTAAATGCTATAAATTTCTAAATAAACTTCTAACTTAGATATTAAAGTTAGTGGCATAAATATCAATCCATACATTAAAAAAACAGATTTAGACCATTTTGCAACACAGAAGGTATAAATATTATTCTTCTATTAAAGGAAAAATTTATTACTTATGCCTGGATTTTAGGCCAATCTGTAGTTTCTGCAATTTGCCATCATTATCTATAACAACATCTTCATCACTGTTCTTAGCTTAAACAGCTAATTAACCTAGATATATGACAATAAAAAAATTTAATATTGTTTAATCAATAGCAAAATGTCAAATATGTATAGCCATTTCCAAATTTCAACCACATCATGGTTAAAATTCTGTCAGCAAATTGAAATAATCAGGCAAACAAATGCAAAGGAAAAGGATAATTCATGAAGACAAAGGTCCAGAAGAGCAGTGAGGGAAAAGGCTGCTGAAATGAAGAGAGGAAGAGGCTGGAAAAAACAAGGAGAAGGTGAGATTGAGCTCCGCTAGGTGATCCCGCTATTCTTCTGTTTCACTCCGATACTGAGGAGAAAAGCAACCACACTTCTCTTCTCTTCCCTAACGTGGGTGTTAGTCTTGTCATGAAGCTTTTAGTCTTTGTTGCACAATGACTGCTGATTTTCCAACCAAAATGACTAACTCAAAAGCGAATCACGTGTCTTTGTCATGCTGATTTAAATGGCTTTGAACTGATAAACTGTAACAGGTGACTAATTTTTGTAACAAACCTACAATTCGCATAACGGGTCAGAGAATTCAAACAAGGTGTTTTTGAGGTTTGGAATTAAATGATTTCCTGCATCGTCAATCAAGGATAGCGAACCAGAATCAATCAACTGGAAAAGGTCAAATAAGCAAATAGTATATACATCGATACAGTCTGTCAAAAACAGAGCCAAGCTAGGATTAAATTATTATATTATAATTCCAAAGTGGAATGTACACCATGTCTTGTAAATAGTGGCCTGCTCCTTATTCCGTACCAAGAGCAAACTGCATTATAATAACCTAATTAAAGAATTGTGATTAAATCATTTGAATTTCTGTTTTGTAAATTAGATTGTGTTTGTTGTTTATTTGTTTTGGTTGGTTTTAAAAATGTTTTCAAATTGTTAAAAAAAAAAAAATCTAAACAATTTACTTAAATTGCATAAATTCCATAATTATAATTTATACCCAAGACTTTAAAACAGAATTTAATTTGAAATTAAAATGTTAAAAATATTCCAAAAAAATTATATTTTCATACTAAATATTTGTTATTTAATCAAATGATTAAAATTTTTTTTAAATGCAATGAATTTAAAAAGTGTAGTTACACACCAAAAACAGCATTTTCAATCTATCTATCTATCTATCTATCTATCTATCTATCTATCTATCTATAGTATCTATCTATCTATCTATCTATTTATTTTTTATGCAATTACTGTACCTTTTACTTGTAAACTGCAATGTGCTGTCACATATAAGCAGTTTTGACACCAAAGAGTTTTCAGAATGTTAAAACTGTTTAAAGAAATACGCCAAATCATTCGATTAAACTGAACTCCAAACCCTAACAGTTCAAATATTGTTCAATAATTGTGGGATTTTATTAGCATATTGCATTTTTTCCACCAAGATCATTTTCCCTGCGCCTGGTGGTCATAACATTCATGAAATCTTATCGTTTAACTATTTATTGATTTTACAAAGAGAAACCCAACACTTAAGCATTCCATCAAAACAAAAAAGTTTGTAGTGGGCGAATGGTAAAACTCATGCGTACTGGGAAAGAGCTTCAGGTGCAAATAGCAAATCAAATGAAAAAAGGGGGAGTGGAAGTGGTGGAAATGATGATCATCACTATTCTAAGCCAACCAAAATCGATGAATTACAAAAAACAACTCAGGTGGTTGGAATATTGGTGTCATTAGTAATTCTAATTGCGTATATATCGATGCAGATCCAGGGATTTTTATTTATTTTTTAATCCAGAGGGCAGTACCTTAAGTCTCTGCTCGCCTAGTCCTAATGCAGCATCGTCGGCAAAGATTGGATCCCACATCGAGTCATACACGTCAATTTCCCTCTGTTTCATTCTGGCATACAGAGCATCGTCTCTCTGAACTACATTTCCCACCATCCACTGCAAGTACACAAAATCAGCACTGTTACTTTGGGAAATGGAGGCTTGCGACACTCAGAGGTAGAGAGAAAGAGAAAGAAGGAAAGAAAATAAGAAAGAAAGAGAAGAGAGGGACAAGGAGAGAAGGATTTTGGCACATCTAGCTCATTCAGCTCAATAAGATTATGAAGCGATCAGCTTGATGCGCTGCCAGCCGTCAGTTGGGAGATGACTTTTAGCCTGTGAAATAGCAAGGTCACCATTCATTGCTACCATAAACTGAGCTCTGCTGTGGGCTGTGTGAATAAAGGCTGGGAGACGGATAGGAGGATGACAGCTTGAACTTTAGCACCGAGCCAGGAGTATAGAGAACACACGCTAGTTTGCTCTAGTAATTACGTCTTTCTAGGCTCTTACTCAGTATGAGTATCCATAAGATGCGTTGATCAATAAGCATATGCCACTGAGGAGATTGATCCTGAAAGGTGCACGGCTACAAATCAGAAGAAAAAGAAAAAAGAAAAACCACTGAAGGGAAACAGCTGCGAACAAGAAAACCCTAACAATTCACTTTTTTCCTCTGCAGATACCCGAGAAGACGCTACCTTGTTGGGATCGGGTCGGAGTTTCTCATTGTTGGCGGTGGCCGCTTTCTCAGCTGCTTTCTTCTGCCTCTGTGGGCCTTGCCCGAAGAAGATGTAGTTGACAAAGGCGTACTCGAGCAGAGCCAGGAAAACAAAGACAAAGCAGCCCATCAGGTACATGTCTATAGCTTTGACGTACGGGATCTTGGGAAGAGTCTCTCTCAGGTGGGTGTTAATGGTGGTCATGGTCAGCACCGTGGTGATACCTGCAAGAGTAAAATTACACAAGAACATCAGTTTGTAGTGTAGTCCCATCGTGAAGCAATAAAGGAGCAATAAAGAATACACATTTTCCCTATGTAGTCAAACAGCCAAGACAAATTTGGTGTCTTTAGTTCAGTTTCATCTTGGGGCTATAGGCTTTGTTTAACTGTTAGCCTAATTAGCTTTGTCACTCCAGTAGAAAGAAAAAAATAAAGACAGTAAACTAAACATGTCCCGGCTGATTAACTACATTTAGGGCAAGTAGGAAACGTGTTTAAATCCAGTATGGCAGTATGGCACTTCACTATGATTAATTCTACAGCACTAGGCATGTGCTGATATTGAAGGAGCAGGTTGTAATGTTTAGAGGTCACTGCCCCTCCTGCTGAGCGGAATCGCAATCAACATATTGACTAGCCTTCCTCAACATGCATTCCTCTCCCAGTGGTGCTAAGAAGCTCTGCTCTGTCTGGGGTGGAGCTGATACCTAAGCAAGAATACCTCAATCAAGAAATCCACCATATCCACCATATAAGATAACTTTTGGATTACTGCATGCTGTGAAACGTGAACAAGATACAGTGTATTCTGTATTACAGCTTTAAACTGTAGTTAAATGCAGTCATGTATAGACACCAGCATGGTATTCTGGATGAATTCTGGGATCAAAACCAGGACCCTGTAGTTTTGAGGCAGCGACGCTATCAGACGACATAGCGTTTTTATAATGTAGGATACAAAAGATAACAGCAGGATACACACCAAGGACAAAAGTATGGAACAGTATAATATAGCAGTTCATAAAATCATTTTAATACAGCACTGTCAATATAGAAATTTTCGTATCACCATAATCACAGTATTATAAATTACTACAGCCTTTCTGAGTCTTGTTGGAAAGCTTGTTAACCTAGAAATGAACCTCAGTATGCAGGAAATTTAGGACTCTCGTCGGTGTTATCAAATATTATAACTTCTTGCCTGCTGTGCAATAACACTTGTTTATTGGCAATTGCTGGCAACTTGGATAAAAAACAAACTCCCTTCTACAACCCCCTACTGAAACACAGTTATAGTAAAAGCACATCTTATAGCTGATTACTAGCACTATAGTGAGCACAACAGTACACTAATTTATACCACAATGCTGTTTACTGCTCAATCCTGATTAATCAGTCGATGTGGATTAATTTTGCATCTGCATTATTATATACAAAAACAGTCAATATTTTCAAACATAAGTTAACATTACAGAATAATATTCGCATATCTGTAAAGAATGCAACATGTTGCATGACAGACCAGGTTCCAGATGAAAACAAAACAAAACAAAAAAAACCTAATGAAGGCTCCTGGGTTTTGCATGAAAATACAAAGTGTGAAAAATGTACCTGAAGAGCTCATATTCTCCAGCATGCTCAGTAAACCTATCAACTGTTTTATATACAGTACCTTTCGTACCAAAAAAAAACATGAAAAAGATGCATGAAAAAGATGGAAAGTACTATTAAGAAAGTAAAGATAATAAAATAAGCACATTCAATATTTGGTGTGAAAACTGTTTGCTTGAAAAAAAGTATTGTTAGATACAGATTTTAAGTTAAACAGCTGTTAGGTTTTACTGAGCGTGCTGGAGAATTTGACAGAGTTCTTCTGGTAACTTTGTCACACTGGCTACTTTCTATTTTTATGCAAACCCCAGGAGCCTACAGTATATCAGGTTTATTGTGCGTCCATTTAAAAACTAGTCTGTTTTACACGTGTAATATATTGCTTCCTGTTCAAGCATAATAATGCAGACATGGTAAACATGAACAGCAAAAAAAAAAAATTTTATTGAAAAAAATATGTTACCTACGACTTTTGCACAGTACTGTAAAGAACAGCTGTTTATCGCTAATATAATGTAAGTAATTATAGCAGGAACTATGTATGTTGTTTAGTAGACATGTCACAATAGTAATAAAAATAACTATAACTGGAATAAAAATTATAATGTGTGATTCATTAATAAATGTAAATAAAAGCGGTCATTGGCAAATCAGTGGTATAAAACTTTGAGGTGGTAAAGTCATCATATTTCCCTGTTGCTGATTATTTGCTGTAACAGCACACATAAACTGCTTTGGTTACTGCTTACACAATAAACCATTGGAATTTAATAAAATATAATAGAAAAACAAGTCTACTGGAGATGGCAATATAGAACTGTAACTCAGATTATCCCTCTGAGGAGAAGCCTTAAACATTCTGTGTTGGACCCTGTGTTTTCAGGGTATGGGTCAGGGTACCCTGGATGGAGTGACAATCCATCACAGGGTACACAAACACACACTCACATACTATGGGCAATTTGGAAATGCCAAATGAACCTAATCTTGAACCGAGGGAAAAACCTGAAGGACCTGGAGGAAACTCACCATTGAAACTCCATGCACACAGACGCCAGGCGATAGTTCTAACCAGTACACCACCATGGCCTAATAACCTTTAGGTATTAACTTACACTTACATTGTAATTAAAATCTTCTGTTATTGGAAAAACTCTTAAAAACATGTTTTTCAAGGTTTCATTGGTTTTTGGCCACTTGAAACAGAGCTACTTATGGACCATTTCTGATAGTCATGTCAACTTTTAAGCTACAGTATACATTGAAGGGTTTAAGGGTTTCGCCCAGAGGAAAAAAAAAAAAAAAACTCCTATGTAGGTTTTATATTGTATGTCTCATGTTTAACCTATGGGAGTTGGTTAGGAGGTGTTTAAAATATGGCTGCTTATAAAACGTGCTGCTGCAGGTGTGTGTGTGTTTTTTTTTTTTCAGGTCACATCAGAACTTTCACAAATTTGAAAAACATTTTCAGGCAATCTTTTTAGAAAATTCATGTCAAGTGCCTTTTTTAACCTTCCCGCTAATTAGGTTGCGAGTTCTTGTTTTGCAAGAACAAAATCCAGTGAAAAAGAAGCAGTCTTGTTTGTTTAAGAATCTAAGAAGTTTTATGACACAGTGACTTGTAAATATTTCATTGCTGATGTCTGTGACAATCACTGGTACAGTATGAACTGTGGCTGTATACTCTACATTCGAGTTGTATTCATTTTTTTGTTGCAATGCGGGCAAGCAACCTCCTCACACCAACTTTTACTTCAGCTTATTTTAGACCATCACGCATGGGAAAAACAGTGTCAATTACTTAAGCAAAGAAATTCACAAGAAAGAAATATACTTTCTTAACTATAACCCTAATATTTAATACTTCGGATTAGTTTTTATTTATTCTCCCATGGTAATGTCTCCGTCTCGATGCAGGAATCGTTTTTTATTTAAGACACAGCTATGCCAAAGCCCAGATGGTGTAATCCCTCTTCAGGCATACATCTCTGTAGTACTGAATCCAATCCCACTCTACAGTTATGAGAAACCTTATACTGTAGCCTAGAGAACAGAGCAGCTTCTTATTACAAGATATTAAATAACCTCACTCCAGGCAAACTTAATACTTATATAAAGTCACCATTTATCATTCTCAAAGCACCATAAGATGAATCTATAAATCAGCTATGTGACAACACGGCTGTCTAATGGAAAGCATGGAAAGGCTCCCATGTGCAGCTCTATCTACAGAGCTTTCTTCTTTCTTTCTCTAGTCAGTCACAGCTTGAGCTGGAAATACACAGCCTGTGTTACAGATATACAGTAAGCATGGCCAAGTGACTCTTTTAGTCCTGACAACTCGACTGCCTGTTTTATCGTAGCCCCAAAGCCTCACACACTCACTCATTCTCTACAGAGCTTATCCTGTGCAGGGTTGCGTTAGGCCTGGAGCCTATGCCAGGGGACTCTGGGCACTAGGTGAGGTACACCCTGAATGGGGTGACAATCCATCATGGGGCACAGAGCCAGAACACAGATTCATGTAAAAGTGTTAATGTAAAAGATGATGTATAGGTTCACATTCTATAGCCAAGTCAGTATAAAAGTCAGCTTTATTTATGAATCTCTTACATTTTTGTTAGCCTGAGATTTATTGGGCGGCACGGTGGTGTAGTGGTTAGCACTGTCGACTTGCACCTCCAGGGTCCGGGTTCGATTCCCGTCTCTGTGTGCATGGAGTTTGCATATTCTCCACATGCTTGGTTGGTTTCCTCCCACAGTCCAAAGATATGCAGGTTCCCAAATTGCCCACAGTGCATAATTGGGTGTGTAAGTGTGTGTGCCCTGCGATGGATTGGCACCCTGTCCAGGGTGTACCCTGCCTCAAGCCCTAAGCCTCCCAGGATAGGTTCCAGGTTCCCTGTGACCCTGAATACAGATAAAGCTGAGGATAGAAGATGAGTGAGTGAGTGAGATTTATTGCTACAATCTGATGATACAATTTAGCTAAGTGTGTGTGGTTTTTGAATATCATCAATCCGTCACATTGAGGGATTCCTACTTTATTCCTGCATAAAATAAAATAAAAAATTTACTTTTTTTTTTTCAAAACTGAAACACATCTCACTCTCCACTCCAACATTATTTGATCCAATCCCATCAGTTAGCTTGTCGTTATCAGGTAGCGAACATTCTAAGGAACCAAGTGCATAAGCATGCATGTGGACATGTTTCTTACCAAATTACATATACTCATCTACTAAAAAAGCAAGTATTATAGCAAGTATAGTAAAATGTCAAATTATGATGGACTATGAAATCCATTCATTATGAAATCAGCAAAAATATAACGAAAAAAATCTAGTGATGTTTAAAAGTGAAGAGTATTGAAGAGTGATGAAGAGTATTGTATTTTCTTTCAAAATGTAGGGAGTAAAAGTTTAAAGTAGAGATACTTAAAAACCAGAATTAAGTGCAGCAACGATGTCATTGTATTGTACTTTGTTACATAACACCTCTGTTGTAATTAAGGTGTTAAGCATGTGTACGCACAATTAACCTATTAAAGCATGCATGCAATTATGGAAAACCTTGCACGACAAGGTTAGACAAAGAATGGAACACAAAATGCAAAAGAAAGAAGCAGTAAGATCAGGCAGGACCAAGATGGAAAAACGTTACTGAGGACTGAGCGAGCGAAACAGCAATAGTCAAGGAGATAGACAAAGGAATAGAGAAAGGAATAGACTTCTGTGTTTCACTATAAGCTGTATAAACATAAAGGTTAAATACATCTGTTCCACGATTCTCTGTACGTACTGGAGAAATGGTAAATCACTTCTAATCCACAGAACGACCATTCAGTGATCATTGTGTCAGCATAATCACAGGCAGGAGATCAGATCAGCGATGGATGTGCTAAAGCTAGAAATCTCCTTTATTGAAGTCAGGTAATTTTAACACCCACACAAACCCAGGCATCATCTAATTTAGTTTGGGAGAGCTCGCAGGCCAGAAGGCTCGATCACGTATCATCTAGGGTTTCTACCACGGGTTACTTCATGCATCCACTGCACATTAGACATATTGTACTGGACTTTCGCTTGTCTACAGGAATCCCTCAGGCCTCATGATTAGAAAGCTTTCCTCTTGCTTAGGGCGATATGATATCATATAATTGATCCACAAGTCTGGAAGATTGCTGAACACCATCAGGAAATGTGCAGTGGAACCATCAATAAAGTCAAAATATCCCAGTCATTTACAGTGATGTCAAACAAAATCATTCTCTACATGCAATTCATCTTAAAAGATCCTATACCCGTGACATAAAATAAACCGGACAG
>JAQMYL010000012.1:7705081-7729404 GCA_030014365.1 Clarias pachynema | reverse complement strand
AGTTTATGTTCACATACAGCTACATGACACACTGCATGAAAGATCATATTTGAAAAAGCATAATAGGACCTCTTTAAAATAAAACAGGCCTCATGCAGGCAGCATGGTGGCTTAGTGATTAGCACTGTCGCCTCGCACCTCCAGGTACCGGGTTCAATTCCTGCCTCAGGTCTGTGTGCATAGGGTTTGCATATTCTCCCTGTGCTTGGTGTACGGTACTCTGGTTTCCCCCTACTGTCCAAAGACATGTAGATTAGGCTAATTGGCGTTCTCAAATTGCCCGTAGTGTGTTAATGAGAGTGTGTGTGTGTGTGTACATGTGTAAGTCTCCTGCGATAGGCTTCAGGCCCCCTGTGACCCTGTATACACAGGATAAAGCGGTATAGACGATGAGTGATTGAGTGAGAGGCCCCATGCAGCGGAAATTTATTTAACAACATTATTATTATTATTATTATTATTAAAATGTGTACAATGCTATTTTTAATATTTTTTCATCCATAGAAACCATTTTGTTGCCAGTGTCATTAAATTCCAGCTAATTATTATTTAGATGCATAATAAATAATAATGATGTGGTTTAAAAAGTACACAAAATTGTAAAATCTCTCACAGGCTTCATGCGAATCAAAGAATCCAGTGTCGGCTGATATCATCATTGTGTGATTCGTGAATCTTTCCAGCTTTTCCCCGGAAGTACACGTCATCGTCCAGAGCAACAAAAGTTCATTTTTAGTTTTGAAAATGAAGTAAACTGTAGCTTTCCTCATTCAAAAAGCTATATTTTGTCATCACATCCACGTAAACACTCTCAGTAGTTTATTTTATAGGCAGCTTTAGAAGGCAAACAAAAAGACTATGTAACAAAGAGAGATGTGTGAGACCGTTCCTCGTATTATTAGGTTTTTACTGAAAATAACAGATTTGTTTTTCTTTGAGTCACAGTTCCATTTTCTGATGTTAAAGCTCAACCTGCAGTAAAGGTTACTGTATGCACTCATATTCCGTAACTGCTTTATCCTCCTCGGGGGCGGGTTGGTTCTGGAGCCTGTTTGAGGAACGATCGGCAGAAGGAATACACAAAAATACACACACACACGTGCACACACTCACAGAAGCACATAAATGTAGCCAATCCACCCATGTTTTTGTAGGAGGGAGGAAACCGGAGAATCCGCAGGAAACCCACGCGAACACAGAAAGAACATGTAAATCTCCGCATGCCCTGGAGCTGTGAGGCAGCGAACACTATCTACTGTGCCGCCCACCTAGATAAACCTGATTAGCATAAACATGAATTCCTGTTTATTAAATAAACAAACCATCGGCGCTGTGTTTAAGTTACTTATTGGTTTCTATTTGGGAGTCAGCTCAAACTGGCTTCGTACTAAATACTGTGGGTGGATACAAACAGAGTTAACTGTGAGAACAGAAGACCCCTGACATTGTATGAATAGCAAGCTGATGATCGCTTAGAGAGAGACGCTGGAAAATAGGTAGCAATGAGTACCATATGAAATCAGCGATGATGAACAGGGTCCACCTTGATTACTTCTAGCAAATCTGGGAGTTTTTTTTATTTTTTTTTTACATTATTCTAAACTATATTATTTGCTATATTAAATAACAGGTTTAAACTAATATTATTTCGCTTTACCTCTAGTGCTGTGCCTGTACTGTACATTTCTTTAATTTAATCTCACTCTCACTCCCTCATCATCTATACCACTTTATCCTGTATTCAGGGTCGCGAGGGACCTGGAGTCTATCCCAGGAGGCTTAGGTCATGAGGCAGGGTACCGTACAACCTGGACAGGGTGCCAATCCATTGCAGGGCACACACACATACTGTACACTCACACACACAATACAGGCAATTTGGGGACGCCAGTTAGCCTAATCTGCATGTCTTTGGACTGTGGGAGGAAACTGGAGTACCCGGAGGAAACCCATGAAGCATGAGGAGAACATGCAAACTCCATGCACACAGAGGCTGGAATCGAACACGGAACCCGAAGGTGCAAAACGACAGTGCTAACCACTACACCACCGTGCCACCCTTTAATTTAATTAAGTATGAACCAATTAGTGGTGGGTCAGTACACTGTATACTGTACAATACGCAGTGCTGTATAATACAAACTTGTTTTAACCACCACTCTCTGTTGAACTGCACCTTCCAGGACTCCGTACCATTATCCCCACCTACTCGCCATCACCATCTTATCAGTGTATTGGTTATTTACACTTTATATGTATAGACACCTCATACAGTAGTTTGTTTCACTATTAACTGATTCTTGCTTGGTTACATTTTTAATGTTTTTCTTTCCTCATTTGTCGTTGTTATTTTTCCATTTATTGACCCTTGCTCTGGTTTCTGGTTTTGTGATTTTTCCTGAATTTGGCCTTCATCTGTTCTATTGAATTGTTCTACATTGACTTTCCAGTTTTGCTCATTTAAAAAATAATAAATAAATAAGATTACATTTTTTCATCTTCATCTTTAGATTTAAAATTCCCATAATTCCCTTCACTCGCCCGCTAGCAGAGCTACCAGCTGGTCAGGGTAGAGGCTAACACGTGCTTCCTGTGAAGACATGTGAAGTCGCATCTTTTTGAACATCACGGGGCGCCACAATGCACATGGAGATTCTTATAAGCAATATATGAGCTTACAGGTGGTCACTATTGGCTAGTGTTTCTGTGTTTGGTGGGTGAAGGAGACATTCCACCCACTTAGTGATGGCAAACACCCAATTTTGCTCTTATGGACTTAGTGGTGTGTTCTCCCGGAAGCCAAGGAAAGCCAGGTCTCCCCAGGCGACGTATGATGTACAAAACACAAACAGTGTGGAAATAAAAAGTATCTATAGGTCTCTCAGATGGCTTCCTCAAAAATGTTCCCCATGCCACGCCAGTGTTGAAACTTCTGGATCACTGTGATCCAAAATCTGACAGGGGTCCCGAGTTGCATATCATCTGCTTCATCTGCTCATTGTCGTTTTTGGATTGCTTGCACTTATGCCGTCTCATGCAGGGCTGATCTTTTTGTTGCATATGATCATAGATAATATTTCAATTTAGTTAGCATACTCATATTTGTATAACATTATAAACCATAACGGAGATCTTTCGAGAACGTCTGGAAACTGACTGGTGTGTCTGGAGGATGCAGGCATGATCAATGCAGGGGTGTGTATAAGGTACCCCAATTAGTACTACACTCGCAAAAATTATTTACTGCTATAGTTATTATGGTTAATAACTATAATAGTATGTGTTTTTATTTGCTGCACATTTTCACTTGGTAAATATGTTCATACTGTATTGTTCTGTACACTAACAGATAGAAAAAGAATGCTAAAGTGGACCAATTCCCTCAAGCTCAATGCATAGTGTACATTTAAAGCTTTACTCTAAGAAATACAGTCTATTTTTGTACCTTATTTTCCTTATTCTTTATTTCCTTATTTAGTAATATGTCTAAGAATGTATTTAACTTTGCCTATTCTCACTCACTCACTCACTCGCTATACTGCTTTTAGATGACAAATCTACCCATTTCTTATTTTACAAAATAATAGATATGGCCAAATTATTAAATATTAAGTATTGTCATACTGTAGATGAGGTAGGATCAGGGGGGACGAGTCAAGTATGAGGATTTTTAAGTGGGTTGGAAGTGGGAGGAGTCTGATGACATAAGACGACGCTGATTTGACTGAAAGAAAAGACTGAAAGGAAGAAATAAGAAAAGGTGTGAGGAAAGAGTGTGACACAGTGGATCATGGGTCTAAAGCAGGGGTTTGTGCTGATCAAACAAGCCACATCAACAAAATGGATCAAACAGAGCACGTCACAAATGGACATCCAGTTCTCCAAAGGAAACGATACCTCCCTATCGTCTGATCACTTACTGTACGCCTTTCGATGTTAAGTTCTAGTTCACTGTTGCATGCAAGCCAGGACAACAAACAGTTTCTCATCAATGATGGGATGATTGTGTAAGGAGGAGGCATCATACTGTAGGTCTGAGCTCAGGCTAGTGTGTGAAGGACGAGACAAGGAGATAGAAAAAAGAGACTAGTCTACTCACAGCTCTCAATCTCCAAAGTGCAGTTCTGCTCGTCCAGCGGGTAGCGTCTCAGGTCCATCATACAGGCTGCCGTGGTGGTGATCCTGAATGCGGAGAAGCCAACACACACACACACACACACACACACACACACACTGTTACTGATGCCTCTCAAGGACATCAGGGACAAGAACATCGCTGAACTACTCCTCTTCTAACCTCCTCTCTTTTTCTCTTCCCCAAAACACACACACACACACACACCCTTCCCCGTACTCCTGTATGACCTGGAGTCACTGCTGAATTCACTTAAGCACAGAGAGAGTAGATGGGGTCGGACACATAGACCTTCGCTAATGTGTCGGGCCGATCGCCGCCGGTGACGGCTAAATAACTACAGGCCGGGTATTTGTCCTTAAAAGTGAGACGTGGTGACGTTAAAGAAAAGCGATGTAGTGCGTTGCAATTTTTATTGCTCAATATCCTCGTACTGCGGGAGGCCCGCTCATCCAGAGCGCGCACCATGTGGAGCATGTTAAGATTTCAGATAACAGAGAATGAAATAAGACTTTACTTTAACAGGAGCTGAAGCAGATTGTTTAGAACATAGCTATTTTTTTTTCCAGCTCAAAATGCATTCTCTTGTATAAGAGTGGGTGAAATGAAAAAGAAGAACGAGAAATCTAATCATGCCATTTCTATGTGGCTCACTATATGTATCGGGGTGCAGGTTTGAAAATACATGAACATAAAAGTGTGTAAAATGAAGTGCTGTCAATCGATTAAAAGGTTTAATCTAGTTAATCACAGTCATAGTCTGTGATTACGACAATGTTAAGATTCTCAGATGTACTTGTATTATAAACGTACAATGCCGGAATAAAGATATGCATGACAAACCGGTTTTATAATATTTCAAACTTTAACATATTTTACATGGGAATGGCACTGCATGTAGTGGCTGGGTAGTGTAGGGCGTGGCAACCTACCAATGGCAGGGCTCGAACCTGGATCCTCAGATATGAAAACCAACAACCTAGAGCCTTAGCCACCTGAGCCACCTCTCCCACATCTTACACTGATGTATTCTTGCTAAAATAGTTCCCCTTAAAGGTAGCTCACGCACACAACTTTGGTTTCGGTCAACATACAGTACCTGATGATGTTTCCTCAGTCATCTTATTATCTGTGCTAAACATGCCATTAACCACGTAACCATGCTGCGATTATGGGAAGCCATTAGGGCCAAACTTGTTCATATGATTAATTTGCGTAAAAAAAACATCAATGTGTTAAAATTTCTAGCATAAGAACATGCATTCACGTGTTAATATTGGCATTTCTACTGTAGTTAAATCACATCTTGATATAAGGTCTACAAACATGATTGGGCGCTAGAATCATATTGATATTATACTACATCATATCGTAATACTGTATATCCTTGCACTGCTCTTTAAAATAGTTTCTGATTTTAAAAAAATGAAGAAAATACATGTGAAGCTTCATGCACATGGCTCAGTTCATCTAATAAAATCAGAGGATGTTTTTTGAACAAGTCTAGTCACGCCTTGTTCTGCAGGACTGCAGTCTGCCGTCAGACATTCAACAAGTTTCTCACATCACCGTAGCAACAACAGCTAAACAGTGCGACTTGAAAGGCATCCAGCAGCGGCTCGTGATCATGGGCTTTGTTTTTTTATTTTTTTTTATTCTTAAATGAAATTAAGCTGAAGTGTTATACAGATGATTTATCCTATAGCCTTTTATATTATGAGTAGTGAGTCACAACATAAAAGCCAGCATACGGTCATTAAGCATATAGTCTAGCAGCAGCAGTTTTATATGTACTGTACCACTGTTTAATATAGCAAAAGAGTGTCCTGTGCATGAGATGAACACAGCAGAGCTAGTATTATAGCCCTTTATCATTTACTGCTTCCATCTCGAATGCCACATAAACGATTTGACACTAGTTTTGCATAGAAATAGCTTTTCTTTGTGTAGGGAAACAATGTCATTCGGGCACACACGAATTTCTGATAAGCAGACAGTAATCACTCATTTGCATTTACAGCATTTGGCATGCACCCTTATCCATATCCAGAGTGACTTACAGAAGTGCTTTAAAGTCTCTATCAATAAATACATCCTTTTACTGGTTCACTAGGTTATTGACTAACAGGACTATCAATCAAATCCCTGTTATCTGTTTGTTTTCTTGCTTTTTTACCCCAAGTACATGAGCACAATGTAGGGCTTAAGTCAACTTTTGAAGACAGCCAGTGACTTAAACATATAAAGGAAGTTTATTCCATCACCTAGGTGCCAGAACAAAAAAGAGTCTGGACAGATGCCTTTCTTGTACCCCAGTCGATCCACTTTCCTTCTGCCAATCTTTGCAACAAATACTTACAACAAAAATCACTCTGTACTGTCTTCACTGTATTAGATTTCATTCTAACAAACAAGTCTACAGTTGCCTCTGGGTATTTTTAAACTAGCTCGGTGTGGCTATTAACTGTTCTGTCCGCTGCTTCTCCATGAGCATGTGGCAACATAATTCCTGCCCCAATGGACTTCTGATAACATTTGTTTCAGTTCATGTATTTGTCCACTAGGTGCAATAACACGGTTTTGGAGCTAAGTGAGGAATTGAGCACACTGCCCCATCTCAGGACAAACAAATCAATGAAACATTGACGTATGTCTGTTAAATATCAACAACAGTAAAAGATGTAGATTAAGGTTTGTTGAGTGGCTGATATGAATGCCCCATGGATGACTTGCCAATGCATCAGAGATGTGTTACTTTTTTTTTTAATGCTGGCAATAATTTAAGAAATAATAATAATAATAATAAAACTCAAGTTAGTGGATGTTTTTTTAGTAATGACTCTTAGACTATCTTACTCAATACCTTAAGCTCAGGGCTTAACCAGGGAGCCTGGGGCAGTGAAGCGGTGACACTATCATCTAAGCTAAAGTGCTGCCCTTCTTTAAAGTCTTTTTAAAATCCATAATTCATATAACCAAAGTGGTGATCAGACCATTCAGACTTGAGAGCAGCGTTAAAATACATGTGTTTAAAAAAAGTAATTGCTTTATTAAGTCCCCCCATGTCTTATTTACACTTCCATCTGCACAAACACTTGCCATCAACAGCATCTCCCAGCATGTGACAGAAATCTGTGGCTCCGTATCATCTGTAACAAAGAGTATTTAAAATTCCACTTAAATGTATATGTATTTGCAGTTTGAGTTTTGTTTAGGTGCAAAATTTAAAGATAAAACGTAGGTTGTAAACGATTTCCATGAACTTCTGTGTCTTTTAATTAATCAAGAGCTGTTTATTAAGAAAACACTGGTTAATAGGAATCCTCTTTGGGTAACATACCCAAATCTAATTCCCAAATCACTCTGGTATTTCAGCTTATTGGAAGATTTGATTTGAAGGTTATTCATAAAACAATGCAGAAAAAAGTAATAATGTCTGGATCTTATAATGAGACCTGAAGGAATTGATATATATTGGATTACTGGAATGCCTTACTGTCTGGATGTTCTACTTGATGCATAAACAAGAACCAGTTAGTCCAGAATGCAGCAGCTAGAGTCCTTACTAGAACTAGAAGATATGAGCACCCATATTATCCACAATACCCTAGCTCCCAGTGAAGTTTCACACACATTTTAAAATAATGGTATTGACCTATGAAAACAATAAATGGTCTTGTACATGTGTGAACTGCAACTATTTTATGACCCGTCATGCCTACTTCAATCAAAAGGTGCATGCTGGTTGTTAGCACCTTGTGTAATTAAAACTATACCTGGGGGCAGAAAAAGCCCCAATGTTATGGAATAGCCTTCCAAAAACTTAGACACAGTCTCAGTATTTAAGGCTAGGCTAAAAACTTATTTATCTAGTAAAGCCTTTTGTGAATAGATTTGTTCTTAGGAAAAGGTGCAGTCACTCAATAGTTCAGGACTGAAATTCACACTTTCAGTTTTGTCCCAAAACCTCCATCAGTAAAAGTACATTTCAGTGGATATCGACTTGAACACCTTTCCTGTTATACAGTATAATTGAACCCTACCTAACATTATAGCACAAGGACGTAGCAGGGATTGATTTATGGTCATACTGGTTTTCCTTTCAAGGTTTCTTCCGCTTGTCATATCAGGGAGTTTTCTTTGCCACCATCACCCCTTGATTTGCTGATTGATTTCCCAGGTTCTCCCAATCCACACCTCATTGCTTTTCCTTTACTGGCTTGCTGTAGCTGCACATACTGTATCAGATATTAAACACTGCAAAACTTGCCTGCAAAACTGAAATTAAGCCAAGCCTCCATTTAATATAAGGCTCTCATTAAAACCCTGCTCTGCACCAGGTTCCTTTTAAACCTCTAGCATGCTTTGACTGAACCCTCCATCCTTCCAGGGACAAATAAAACATATTTAAGAGTTTTTTAATGGATACTATAAAGCTTTTCTGTTAGCTGTTACGGATAAATACATCTGAGAAATATGAATAGACAAAATTGCAGTAATTTCGATACAATCTACTAGCTTCTATTGAGTAAAAAATATTTGGTTAGTTATTCAGTATTTTGAGAAATTTGCCTGCTGACACCTCAGCCAGGGGTCTCAAACATGATCCAGAAAGGGCCAGTGTGGGTACAGGTTTTCATTCCAACCGAGCAGAAGCCGCACCTGGTAGTCTATTGAAAGCCAAGAATGACTAATTAAAAAGGTGGAATCGGGAGTGGCTTTTGCTTGGCTGGAATGAATATCTGCATCCAGCCGGCCCTTTCTGGATCAGGTTTTGAGACCCTCGACCTGAGCTACTGTATTGTTTCATCCGCCTCCCACTACCCTCCACCCGATCCTAACTCTTCTTCCCAGAGTTTACTCACTTGAATTCTAACACAACTGTCTCTTGTTTATATCCAAGCAACTCAGCTGATTTCAAGAACTCTTTCTCTCCTGCTCGTTCAGAGGTTTCATCATACTTTGTTTTTTAAAAAGTGCAATTTTGAGCAGTATTTCCTCATGGTCTTCCTGGCTTTTTGGGGGATTTTATTATTTTTATTTTATTTTACTTCTACCTGTTTATGACCCGGCTTGTAAATTTTGGCTTGTTAATATAGATTTTACCTTTAGTTTACCATTATATCCATCTACATCCATTATTATTATTATTAAGGCATGTATTTTACACTGGCTGCACAGTGACATAGTGGTTAACACTGTTGCCTTGCACCTCCAGGTCCTGGGTTTGATTCCCCCATAGTTTGAGTGCATGGAGTTTGTTTGTTGAATTTCCTCCAGGTACTCCGGTTTCGTCCCACAGTCCAAAGACATGCAGATTAGACTAATTGGCATTCCCATATTTTCTGTAGTGTGTGAGTGTTTGTGCCCAGCGATGGATTGCCACCCCATACAGGGTGCACCCTGCCTTGTGCCATAAGTCATCTGGGATAGGCTCCAGGCCCTCTGTGACCCTGTGTACAGGATAAAGCAGTATAGACGTGTGAGTATATGACACTTTTAGTGATAGTCTGAACAAAGCTGAGAAATCTTCTAGGCCTATATTTGCATCTATGGCTAATGAAGTATAAAATTTGTTTGACAGAATCAGGTTGGTGTTTTCAACACTCTAAAAATGCTACATTTTGATGTTGATGATGAAACCATTCTCCCTTATTTTCACTGTGGCTCTGAGCTAAAAAAGCAGTAGGTCTGAAAGCAAAACCCAGTGATGCCAAAGGCTTGGAGGCCTCATCCTTATGTTTCCATGACAACACCTTGAACAAAAAGTTATTTATTGACATTATAATAATAAGACATGGAGTGGGAACGGATTTGCTTTTTTTTTTTTTTTTTTCCTCCTTTAAACAGCCTCCATGAAAAGACAGACTGCAGTGTACGTTCTTTTCAGTAGGGTTCCAGAAGCCCAGTATATGAATATGATGAATACAAATATGAGTGTGATTTGCGTCCCCCTGTAGCTGCGTGTGACCTGAAAGCAGCAGGCTGAAACCCTGCAGCCCTCCTGTGCCTTCTAATCCACCTCCCAATAATCACACGTCCACAGGAAGCACAGGGGAAATGAGGAAATTAGGCCAAGATGGCAGAGGTAAAAATAACAGCCTATTTATAGAAGCAGCTACATCGTCATCATTGTCATCATCCATGAACGTATCCATGCTTGTGTGTGTGTATCGTTGAAGAGCAAGTGGTTGCCATGGCAGGGAATGCGGTGTTGAATGACGGGCCGCTCTTTTTAAAAGTGTGTTCTGGCACTCACCTGGATGGCGGAGCAGTCTCTCACACCTCCTCTCTCTCTCTCTTCCTCTATCTCTATCTCTCTCGCCCTCGATCAATGTCTGTCGTTACTACATCCTGACTTCTTTATACTTTCATCTCTCTTCATCTTCTTTGTCTTCCATCCCACTCATTCCTGTACTTTTCTCCTTCTCAATCTCCTCCTGCCTCTTCCTGTTTCTAATCACACATTTTAGTCCATACTTCCATATCTTCTCTGTCTTTATTCATCTCTTTCTCCTTTTTTCATCCCTGTCTCTTCCATCCACTTTGATATACTCTTGAGCCTTCACTTAAAAAAAAAAATGACCTTGTAAATGCAAACTATCTTACTGGCAGCTGAGACAGCAGGTAATTACTTTAAGTAATATTAACGTCATTTATAATGTATTATATATTTAATAGGGGTGTAACATTTTACAGTACATATTCGTAAAATACTGTTTGGTACAGGAGGTTCACACACACACACTATGGACAATTTGGAAGTGCCAATTAGTCTTTGAACTGTCAGAGAAAACCAGAGTATACCGGAGTAAACCCACCAAGAACATTCAATTTTCTATTCATTTTTATTTGTATAGCGCTTTTAATAATTGTCATTGTTGCACAGCAGCTTTTGAGGAACATGCAAACTCCATGGACACAGACCCGAGATGGGAATCAAACCCGGATCCTAAACCACCATGTTTTTTGGGTTTTGGGTTTATCTTTAACCCAAAATAAAATGTTAAATTCATTTGTTAAGTGCTTTTTGTTTAAAAGTTAATGCTACTGTATATTACTGTACTTTATATTATTATATTATTTTTGCATGATTAATGTAAACATATGGAAATACAGTATAATCTGCCACTAGTATAAATAGTTTCACATGACTGTATTGGCCTGTAAAGCACGTTTAAAATATTATACGTGATTGTTGTGGAAATTCCACAAATTCTTTACAGTGTACCTCTCCTTTCCTTTCACTAAATATTACTAGAGAGAATGATTTAGGTTGATTCTCCTTTTCTATCACTCTCCTGCATTTTGCCATTTTCTAATTTTTTAGCACTCATTTCTGGTCTCTCTCTCTCTCTTTTCACATTTAATTCCCTCTGACTAGTGGGTTTAATACTCACTTCTTGTGTCTCCATTTTCTTCCCATCTCGTCCCAGTCCATACCTATTCTCTCTCTCTCTCTCTCTCTCTCTCTCTCACGTACCACACTCCCCCAATTTCTTTTGCTCTCAATCTCCCCTTTCCTCTCTCATTACATCCCACACTTGCTCCTCTGAATCTTAATCTCCCCTCTCTGGCTCCTGGTTGTTATCTCTAATTCTTCATCTTCTCCTCGTTTTTAGCCATTTCTCTCATGTCTTTCCTTCTCTCCCTCATTTCGCACCTCTCTCTGTATTTCCTGTTCCTGCTCCTTATCCGTACTCTTCATCTGTCCTGTTTGCTTTAATACCTCGCGCCTCTTCCCTCTCGTTTCCATGTGCATATGTTAAAGATATTTTCCACTCTTGAGAGACTTGTTTTATCCTGCGTTTTTGAGTTTGACCCTTACAGGACTGTCAATATTCTGTCCAGGCTGTATGGAGGACGCCAATGTCCCGTCAATGTGTCAACATCGGGTCAGTGTTGTCGATGTTATGTCAACATCATTTCAAGGCTGTGTCAATAGCATGTCGAATATGTATAAATGTTGGCCAATGTTGCGTCAATGCTGTGCGGACATCGGGTCAATGTTTTGTCCACGTTGGCCAATGTTGTGTCAATGCATGTTGGGTTAATGTTGTATCAACATCATGGGAACGTCATGTCAATATTGTGTCCTTCTCATAGCAACATTGTGCCAATGATGTGTCCATATTGTGTCAATCTTGTGTGAACATCCTGTCAATGTTGTGTCAATCTCATGTCAACATTGTACCTATGCTATTTTAACATCATGCATGATGTTTACAATTTTTGTCATTCTCATGTCAATGTTGTGTCACTTTTATGACAATGTTTGGTCAATCTTGTCCATATATCAACATGGTGTCAACATAAGTCAATGTGGTGCCAATCTTGTATCAACATCGTGTCCATGTTGTGTCGATCTCATGCCACACGTCAGTGTTGTATTAACATCAGGGCAACAACGTGTCAAGCTTTCCTTCAATCTTGGGTGGCCATCTTGCCTTTTTTAACATTGTGTCAACCTCCTGCCGATGTTGTGCCAATGCTATGCCAATCTTATGTCACCATCATTTCAATATTGAAAAACCACGTCAACATCTCTGACAGCAATGATGCAACACTGGCAAAGTAGCATGTTTAATAGCAATGTTGGACCAGAATTGTGATCTTTGACGTTGGACCACCAGTGTTCAAAGAGCCAGACCTTAAATCTTGTACTGTATTTTGAAGCTTTATACAAGCACCAGCATACCATAAATTATATATGCTCACCTGACATATTTAACATTTTATCAGCTTCTTTATACAGCTATAGATTTCACATAATAATTACAACTCAGTAGTTCTAAGTGTTAAATAATTATTCCCTTATGGCTACTTGGCCACCACAAGGCATGTTTTCATGAATTTAAATAGGTTAAAAAAAAAAGAGAAAGTTTCCGAATTTCTCTTTTGTTTTTGAGGATATATAAGATTTTTTAAATAGTCTTAGTTACTGATTTGTTTTTGTTGATTAAGCTGGAAGTAATTCCCCTTAAGATAACTCTCTGACAGTAATATAGCACCTGGCAAAAAAAAAAAAAAGTTACCATTTCAGAAGGGTCAAATTATTGGGCTGCATCAAGCGAAGAAACACATTATTAACGCCCGTAAAGAAAGTGCTGAACCGTCAAATTTCTTTAAAATATGTGAAAAAATCATGAATGGAGATCACAAACACATGGAGCACTTGAAGTTGCATAGTAAAAAAAAATCAACAGTAAAAACAATAACTATGTGAAAGTAAGAGAACTTATAGGATTGGGACTAAACAGCTGTGCGTTCATGAGAAAACCACTTGGTAGTGAGACTAATCAGAAGAAAGCTTCATTTTGCAAAAAGATTGGGGCAATAAAAAAGGTCATGTGACCTGATGAGTCCAGACTGAACCAAATTCAGAGTGATGTGTGTGTCACGGTAAAAAGGGAAGCACAAGCACCTATTATGCATAGTGTCCCCTATACAAGCCTCCGGAGGCGGTGTTATGATCTGGGGTTGCTTCAGTTGCTCAGGTCGAGACTCAGCAACGGTATGAGACAATAAAATGACCTGAATGTACTGAATGACCAGGTTATCACATCTACAGGATGGAGTTTTTCTTCCCTGATGGCACAGCTGTATTCCAGGTCGCAGATTGTGGAAGTTCACACATGAACCAGCCACCATGTTGTGCATTATAATTAAAGCCACAGGTGATGAAATCTTACAGTGTGCGACTTTTTCTTTTTTTTTTTTTGGCCAGGCAGCCTACAATACGGTACATACATTTAATATAATTAAATACGTCTGGATCAAAATAAAACATCTGTTTGACTTACTGTACTTTATACTGATACAAGTCTCATGTTACAACTGAATAAACATCTGTACTGATATCGTCAAAAAACAAAAAAAAGTCATTTCACAGCACAAAGAAGAACAGAGTATCGTGTCTAAGTGACCTCACTTGAAAATGACATAATCTCTGGTCTTTCCTACGTATATCTGCAGAGAGTCTAGCTCGTTCAAGTGGCTGTGTTTCTTTTCTGCTAGTCCTTCTGCAGTGCTGCACTTTTCAGAGTTCACACAAGGTTTGGTGTACAGCCCAAGGCATGCCGTGCACCTTTATTCCAGATGACCTTGTTTACTGAATCTTGTGCACAAAAGGGCTCTGGACTAGACTTTTATCACGACAGTGTGCTTGAGATGTAGATCCAGCGAATAGCCAACTCAGTATACAGAGTCACAAGAGGGGGAAAAAAAATCAATAAGCATTATGAATTGTCATGTAAGTATTAGCACACCATGATTAGGGGCCAGGACTAGAGGAGACAGAGACACAGCAGGGACAGATCAGCTCCAGGCCTCTGGAAGTCCTCAGTTAAGTGACACCACTTTAGCATAGTTTATTTTGACATGTCAATGTGGACACTGGCACATGATGCATGACATGGCTGATTTGCCTTTCTGGATGGCTCATTGTGTTTTCATCGAGCGCTGCCAGCTTCTAGCAGGGAAGAGCCAATGATTATATTCTACGTCTGCAAAAAAAAAAAAAAAAGCTCACAAATATGCAAATATGACTTCTGTCAAATATATCACCAAGACAAACAGGTCTGTTATATCAACATTAGGAAAGTCTAATTCGGTCTGATTGGTGAATCGCCTGAGACACGCCAATAAGCTTTCGAAAGGTTCTTTTGCTGGAAGGAAAGAACATTTTTATTTATTTAGTTATTTATTTAATTTCGAAATCATTATGTGCAATGCTGATTTATCAAACTGTATGTGAACAAAGCTATTTGTAAATTGCTCACAAAAGTGTGAGACTCTCTCATTTCTTTTTTAATGGCATGAAAGAAAGCAAACCAGAATTCATTCTGAAATGAAGACAAACAAGGCTAGCCATTCAATGAGGATAAAAGTAATTGCACCCGATAATTGAGGGGCGAGTTACGGTAGCTGATGTGCTGCAGAATCTATGCAACATTACGCAGAGATTTACTGCACATCACGCTTAGAGGATACTCCTAACCCACCGTTTAATCATCGCTTTTTGCGATTTTTCTTTTATCTTTTAGTGACATTTTTGGCTTTCCGGTGGTGGCTCAGGCGGGTGAGGCTCTAGGGTGCCGAGTCCACTGCTGGGTCACCAATGTTGGTTTCTCCAGTGATCATTTTTCAAATCAAAACTATGGGTCTGAGAGATGCACATACTGTACTTTTAAACAATGTGTTTTTTTTTTAAATAATGAGTCCCACAATAAATAAATGTGCTGATGTGCTCCTGATTTCATCCAAGAATTCATCCAAGTTGGACTTTACTCATTCTCACTCACTCGTCTTCTATACCGCTTTATCCTGTATTCAGGGTCACGGGGACCTGGAGTCGATCCCAGGAGACTTAGGGCACGAGACAGGGTACATCCTGGACAGGGTGCCAATCCATCACAGATCACACACACATACACTCACTCTCACATTCATTCACACACTACGGGCAATTTGGGAACGCCAATCAACCTAACCTACATGTCTTTAGACTGTGGGAGGAAGCTGGACTTTAATCAGTATTAATTACCATTGTATGTTTGCATCTTAATATTTATGACTATGATAAAAAATGGCAGTGAGTTGTTGAGATACTGTAGCAGATCAGTTCTACACGTGTACTGTATTTTGAGAAATATATACTGTACTGTATATACAGTGTAGCCTCAAAATACCAAATGCCTTCCCTAACAAATTTTCGCCTTTAGAATGAAAGTTTTTAAGAAATTAGCATACGATTTATGCTAATTAGCATAGCGTTTCGGTTCTGTTAGTTCATTGGCCGGAAATTCTTCTTATGTCGATGCAAATTTCTTGCAAAACCTAAATTCTGTATACTGAGTTGGCTATTGATGGATCTACACCTCAAGCACACTGTCATGATAAAAGTCTTATCTAGAGCCCTTTTGTGCACAAGATTCAGTAAACAAAGTCAACTGGAATAAAGGTACGCGCAACTTATACCGGTTAAGTTGCGCGTACGTCCGGGAACCGTTCAAAACTTCAGTCAAAAGCCAAGCAAAGCTGGTTCACGAATTTCTTTGCATTTTGTGCCAGATTTAGTGAATACATAGTACCTTGGGTGCCAATAAAATTAGCACCATGGATCCCAGATTCAATCGATCCAAAGAATTATTATTTTCATCACTTTGTTCCAAAAATTTAAGTGATTTGTTTAAGGTTTCAATTTCGTTTTTGGTGGTATGATAGTAACTTACTGTAGGAAGTAAACAACAACGAATCCTTTAATTTGATTGGATGGAGACTGTGAAATTAAAAATAACCAATCAAAAATACTGTTATGTTCCATCAGCCTAAAGCCACACAATCATAGTTTTAAGTCAATACAATGACTTTGGAAGATAAGACAGCTGGTTACGTTGTGTTACTGCCAGCTGTACTTCAGTTCTTGTGGGAAAGTGTCAGTGAGGATAATACGTAGGATATAGGATAAATACAGTACGCGGCATGCACATGAAAAATTATCACAAAGCTATGGGCTTTTGCAGTGCCATTAGAAAGGGTGAGACAGGAAAGGCATCCAGCATATAACCTGTGCCGGAGCAAATGATCTGATTTGGTGACACCTAAGATAAAGTCGACAAAGCCCAAGAAAAAAAAAACTTTTATTGAATTTTGTGTGTCACTGAACATTAATCAGCTTTGTCATGAACTTACACATAAATGGCTTTTTATTCACATTTGCTGTACATATGATTGCAAAACAAAATCAGATCAGAATTACAGAAACTTCTTAAATCTTACAGGAGTTTTAGTTCGGTTCATTCTGTGAAACCAGCACTTAGACCTAGACCGGCCTTGAACCATTGGCCACTGATTATATTCATCCATTAAACAGCAAAAACAGCCCCGAAATATCCAAATATTGTTTTTCTGTCAAAGTATTAAAAAGTTAAACATGTCTGTTTCAACAACAGTGAAAAACACAATATTGGTCCGATTCCTAATCTCACACTCAGTGGCCTGTCGTGCTAAGCCTCTATTGACTGAACGGATGCTCTGAGGAGAGAGAGAGAGAGAGAGAGAGAGAGAGACAGCGGTACTAATCTCACAGTCTCTACCCAGCAGGCTCGGTACCCCTCGGCAGTCACAGTCACCGTCTTCATCTTCCTCGGGTCCGTCCACAACGAAACGAGATGGTCCGTTTAATAGCACTGAAATGGGAGATTACGCAAAGGGACTGACGTCCACTATAAATAGCGGCGTGTTTTGTACAAGCTGCGTCTAATCGCTGCGAAACCCCAAAAAGCGACTCGAACACACTCCATCCAGCCCACTCACACCTCCATGTGTCATCTTCGCACTCTCCCAAACAAATAATGTGTCATTTCGGTGCTGTGCATTATTCCTGAGTCTTTCTGCGAAAATGAAGCACGCGGGGTGATGAATGTGCTGCATTAAAAATTTATGCGAAAAGGAAAATCAGATAAAAGAGTACGATGTGAGTTACATCAGCGAGAGTGGAGTGCTTGTGTTCCGCAGTAAGTGAGAGTTCGCGGTGTAAAAATTCATCAATTGGTCTCAATAGGGACGTATGTAATGACCGCTGCAGAAAACCACCGCTTGGGTTTTTTTTTTTTTCTTTTTTTTTGCTCTACTACAGTTATATAATCACTATATTGTGAGGTTTAGATGGCTTAATTTTACATCATTAACTTTTATTCACTGTACGTAATAAAACTGTCCCCCCGAAGCTTTACAGCATTACCACTGCAGTGCCATTAAAGAGTAACAATCCTACAATTCTATTCCTGTGACGGAGGCGTGGCCTGTGTGATTGACAATCCCATGAAGCAGCTGTGCAGGTCAGTCCCATAAGGGAGGTGAGAGAGGTGTGGTCTATTTGACTGCCAGGTCCACTGAAGGATGCATGGCTTACTGTATGTGCGTTTCGATCCTTTAAAGGAGGCGTGGCCTATAGTGTAGTATGTGACTGATGATCCCTGGGAGAAAACGTGCCCTATGTTACTGTCCGTCACCTCAAGGAGGAGGAGGTGCTCGATCCCCTGAGAGAGGGACGTCTAGTGACTTTCAGTCCATTGAAGGATGGATAGGCGGCACGGTGGTGTAGTGGTTAGCACTGTCGCCTTGCACCTCCAGGGTCCGGGTTCGGTTCCCGGCCAGGCTCGATTCCCGTCTCTGTGTGCATGGAGTTTGCATGTTCTACCCGTGCTTGATGGGTTTCCTCCGGGTACTCCGGTTTCCTTCCACAGTCCAGAGATATGCAGGTTAGGCTAAATTGCCCGTAGTGTGTGAATGAATGAGTGTGTGTGTGCCCTGTGATGGATTGGCACCCTGTCCAGGGTGTATCCCACCTTGTGCCCTAAGCCTCCTGGGATAGACTCCAGGCCCCCTGTGACCCTGAATACAGGATAAAGCGGTATAGAAGGTTAGTGAATGGCTGGATGGATGGCTGTCCATGCTTTAAAGCTACTGATCTTTCAAACCTAAAACGCTGCTGCATGGAAAAAAAGAGGCACATTAACTCATTGTCTGATTTAAATATTTACTTCTTACATCTGACTGAGATGTGCTTCGTAATCTCATAAGGAGAGATACAACCCCCTAGTGAGAGCAGCCTGGTTGTGTTGCGCATGGCTGCATGTCAGGGCCTGTTAGCTTTTACCTGGAAAGGATATTAGCTGAGATTGTATAGGAACAGGATAATCACATCTGCCTTCTGCTGTCTGATAGGCAAACTGAGCATCTCCTGGTAATTAAATGCTTAGGAAGCAGTGCGTCTGTGGAGTAACAGGCAATCATTCCCTTTAAAACACACACACACACACACACACACACACACACACATTCACTGGTGCTTCAAACAGTGCCCCATTTCCAGCAACATGACAGGGGCTTTCACTAACATCAGAAAGGAGAAAACTCCATTAGTAGCCCTGATTACACACCGCTTTTAAAGTGAAACCCTGCTTTGCGCATGAACATTTCTCATTGCCAGACAATCTCCAGAAACATGCGGTGCTAATAGGGAAGCTCACACACTCCAGGCCACATTCACTTTTTTTTTCCCCTCCAAGGTCTCCTCATGAGCCGCTTCCCCCGTCGCCCGTCGCGCGCCCCTACCGCAACATGTCCTATCCCTGCGCCGCGGTTATATAAACTACGCGCTATCTTACATAAACCCTCACGCAGTGGAACGTCATGAATTACCTTCATTATTGATTCTTGCACCATATACAGTAAGCATTGAATGATATGCTGCAATGCAGATGTTTAAATGTCTGAAGGAACATATCATAAAAAAAAAAATGAAATAAATAAATGCTGACAGACTGAACAAATATAGCAGCTGATAATCCATCCTAAATAAATATAGATGTTGGCATGGGCTGATTAAAATGCATCAGGAAAGAAAAAAAGAGAATCGAAACGTTTATCGGAACACAGGGTCCCGAAGGTGCTTCCTCAAAGTTTGCGAACAGAATGTATAGCTGAATTATGACTCGAATTACACGAGTATCGATTCGAGATGTGCGCCGGTTCGATAGAGATGATGAAGAGATGGAAAAAAAAAAAACTCTACCTCAATCCGTAGAGCACGGTGCCGTCGGGATGCAGGCGGATCATGCGGTTCTTGACCGTGACGCCGTGCACGAAGGACTTCTTGTCATTGAGGAAATACGTGTCCGGGACCCATAGCTGATCGGCAACGCGGTTGTCCAGAGTCAGGTTCAGAGGGATCTCCGAGTACGAGAGACGCTTGTCCCGCCACGCCTGCTGAAAATACATGGTCAGGGTGTAGTCCTGAAAACGACAGAGAAAGACAAACAGGTCAAAAGAGAAATACAGAAGTTAGAGAGCTGGATCTCAAGCTCCGAAAAAAGCAATGCGGCGGCACTTTATTCATTTAGTCTGTCCAGCTCTCTCAGCTTCAATCTGCTCAAAGAGATTAGCTTCCAAAGCTTTAACTTTCATGCTAATCCCGCCATCAAGTCCACCCTGTAGATCGTTACCCAGCCGAGCCGAACCTTTGCCACAATCCTTCTATATTGGGTTTCTCATTAATATGATGTTGATAATTGCAGGTGAAATGTAATCACAAAAGATGCTCTTGCTGTTTTATATTTAAGAGCAGAGGAACCTGATCGTTATCTCTTAGGTTTAAAAATTGGTGGGAAAAAAAATCTCCATAGTCCGATATTCCCACAGAATTAATAAAAATACAAGATCAATCAACAAATTATCAGCAGAATCACTAAAGTCATCATTAATATAGCAATAAAAAACATACAATAAGTCCCTGGTTTCAGTATGAATATTTACTTTAAATATTATTAAATGTCTTGTTTTTGTGGCTAGAAACAATCAACGTTGTCTATACTGTATACAGGGTTGGGGGGGGGGGGGTGGAGCCAATCCGAGGAGACCTGGATAGGCGGGGGACACCGTGGATGGGGCGCCAATATATTGCAGGGCACACACACACATACACATACACACACTATGCACGCCAACTAGCCTTTAATCTGTGTGAGGAAAGCAGAGTACCTCCTTGCACACAGACCTGAGATGGGAATCGAACCCGGACCCTGGAGGTTCAAGGCGACAGTGCGAACGCCTAAGCCATCATGCCGCCACTAGAAACAATATCTATGGATATTTCACAAATTAGGCACTTTAAATATGTGTTTCATGGTTGAGCATGTAGTGTTGAAGCACAGAGAATATTACGATGTATACAGCTGTTATTGTCTCTCATGTAAAGCAAAGTCAAAAAAAAAAAAAGCTGTTTTAAAAATAAATCCAAGTCCCAGTGAAATAGGTGTAATTGTCCGTGAATTCATTCCGTGCTCAATCATATGGGCTCTTCATATACTCCATTAAAACTGTACTGAATAAACAGGACCATGTGATAGAGCTTAGTGACATTACGGGGGAAAAAGGAGGATGTTATTATTTTCTAATTAAATTCGTAAGAGTATGTGTGTGTGATTCTCCTCCTCTGCGTTTGGTGCTTATTTCAATATGATGCTTATTAATGTGACTGTAGGTCTCAGGAAACAGGACACTGTGGGTAACCAGCATGGCTTTGTGATCTCTGATGATATAAGCGTGTTTACGGGTTGCGTGTGTGTGTGTGTGTGGAAGCCCTGGCCGGGCCGGGCCACACTCTTGCAGAACCTTACAGGTGTGTTTACATAGGCTGGCTTGTAAACCTTGGATCGATATACTACAGTATGAGCTGAATATCTCGTTTTGTGTTTAACACAGAATGACATTGTAAATGTCACCAAGCGTGCGAGCGTGCACGTCTGTGTGTGTGTGTGTGGGACGCCGCAATAGGAATTAAACTGTGCCGACCGACACGTTAATGGGAAACCCTAAACTTGAAAGCACCCTTGGCAAATACTGTAAGTCAAGCACCCACACAGCTCCAGCAAAGGAAAATCTCAGGGACAGCCCTTGTGTGAGAGACCGGCTCCATGCTGCGTGTCCCAGGGTTCCCAAGATTGATGAGGAGACACTGCTAATTAGCCTCCCAGAATAGACCAAAAAAACATTTGGAAAAAAAAAAAGGAACAAATAAGTACAATAAAATGTAAGTTTACACCACATAACGTTAACACATAAGCATTCAATTATATACCGATCAACTGGTGACAGGACGATGGACACTAGTGATGGGTCGTTCATGATCAGTTCGTTCTTTCTGAACGAGTCTATAACGTGACTCAGAAGAACGAGTCGTCTCGGAGAGTGATTCGTTTATTTTCTACTGCATGCGCAAAGCATCACAAAAACCTCCGTATGTTATATACAGGAAACAGAAGTGAGTAGTTACCTTTGAGTCTTTGATCTGAATCCTTCATTCTTTTGTCATGTGATTCCCATAGACGCTATGCAGTGCAATACTGTAGATTCAAAAGAACGAACAACTCGGACTAGAAGACTCATGAGAAGAACCGCTCAATTCTGTTTCCTGTGTAATGCACTGCATAGCGTCTATGGGAGTCACGTGACAAAAGAAGAACGATTCGGACCAGGAGATATGAGAGGTGAGATACTCATTCTGTTAATCTTAATATGTCCTTAGCTGCATTGTAATGTTTTTATTACCGGAATTATAGCCAAGATGTGTGAGTGTGTAGACGTGTTGGGGGTCTGTTTATTGAAGATGTAACATTTTATTTTATTTCTGATCAAAAGAGCAAAATGAACTAAATGACTCCAAAAAAAGATTTGTTTATTTTGATGAATAAGATTTCAACAACATAGTCACTAAAATGATCAAAACTTCCCATCACTTATGGCCACTCAAGGCTCACCCATGCCCTCGAGGGCCAAAGGCCAGCCCGTCTGGTCCGATCACACAGAAAAGCCAATGCAGCACAAGTCAGCAAAAAAGTCAGTGTTGACCAGAACAGCCAGAGCACCACAGCTCACCGCGCACAAGGTGCAGGAGGCAAAGAGCTCCAGGTCGCTGAGCTGACCTGACCTCCAAACTCCCCAGATCCCAGTCCGATCAAGCACCAATGGACTGCGCCAGGTTTTTGTAATGTAAAAAACAATAAATTATTCCAGAACCTTTTCCCACTTTATTGTAGACCTATAACCTGTACAATTCAGCTGAAAAACAAATGGAAACATTTCGGGCAGCTTGGGATTAAATTGAAAAACTATAATAAGTGTGCACCCCCTGGTATAACTTTTTGAAAAAAACATACTTCTATGAGTAGTTTTACTACTATGGAATGCTTTTTTCATATTTGTGTGATTATATGTTACCTTTAATTGTACATATAATGTTACTGTAACAGTCTATGAATATATAAGTATATTATATAATTATTATAATTACGAAAAAAGTTATTGAAACAGTTACTCAGTACTTGAGTATCTTTTCAACAAATAGTTTTTTAATCTTACTTGAATAATATTATTTTGAAGTACAGCTACTCTGACTTCAGTACATTTTTTGGCTACTCTACCCACTTCTGCTGGGGATAGGGCTATGTTCAGAATGAATCAATCACATTTAACCTCATGTTTAACAGTTTTCAGGGCACCGTCAATTAAAGTAAAGCGGTTCTAGTATGATTTTCTAGAAATTGTTTAGTTGCATCTTACAGTAAAAGCCATAGACTGCGAAGAGTTTACAGTACAAAGCATTAACGGGAGGTCAGTGTTTAGAGGCATCAGTCAGGGGAAGGGTGTAAAAAAAATTTCCAAGGTATTACATACAGTGCCGTGAAAAAAAAAAGTATTCTGTGTAGGGTAGGGAGGTGTATTTGTATTTGGGTTAATTTGATTGAGATTATCAAAAAAATTTAATAGTAAAATGATGATTTAATTCCAAAGCTTTAATAAAAAAAAACATCATTAAAACTGCGTTTTGTATTAATTAGTTATCTTTGTCTAATATTATTTTTTATAAATGGTGTCAATCATTAAAGTGTGACAATTAACGACAACAGATGAAATTAACAGTGAAATTAATGATTGTTGGAACCCTTGTGACGCCGAGCGATACATTTACTTAAATATACTATTATCACTACTCGTGGAATGCGTCTCGTCCAATCAGACTGCTTGGTCTGAGCTGTCTATATCGCGTTATCCTGTATTCAGGGTCGCGCGGGATCTGGAGGCTTAGAGCACGAGTCGGGGTACACCCTGGACAGGGTGCCAATCCATCACAGGGCACGCATACAGTACTTACACACACACACACACACATTCACACGCTACGGGCAATTTGGGAACAGCAATTATCCTAAACTGCAGGTCTTTGGACTGTGGGAGGAAACCAGAGTACCCGGAGGAAACCCACTAAGCACACCATTACACCACCATGCCGCCTGACTTACGGTAAAAACATAAAACAAATATCACTTAACATAAAAAACAGACTGGCAGACTGATGAACAAATACAGCATGAGTCTCTTCTGACAGAGTGTGTGTGTGTGTGTGTGTGTGTGTGTGTGTGCTAGGGGGCGTTTCAGAAAACCTCAGTTTCTTTTTACTTCTGTGGCACTGACCCGAAAGGGAGCTTTTAAACCCAGCCATCGTCTGCCCGAAATACCGCATTGATGAACGTCCTGTAAGAGGACAAAGCTGCGCTGCTCTTTACCAGCTTCTGAAGGAACCCAGCTGGGTAACACACACACACACACACACACACACACACAC
>JAQMYL010000012.1:7673803-7702754 GCA_030014365.1 Clarias pachynema | reverse complement strand
CACTACACACACTACACACACACTACACAAACACACACACTACACACACACTACACCACACACTACACACACTACACACACTACACACACTACACCAAACACTACACACACTACACCACACACTACACACACTACACACACACTACACCAAACACTACACACACTACACACACACTACACCAAACACTACACACACTACACACACACTACACACACACTACAACAAACACTACACACACTACACACACACTACACACACACACACACTACACCACACACTACACACACACTACACACACTACACACACACTACACACACACACACACACACACACTACACCACACACTACACACACTACAACACACACTACACACACTACACACACTACAACACACACTACACACACACTACACACACTACAACACACACTACACACACTATAACACACACTACACCACACACTGCACACACTACACACACACACTACAGCACACCCTACACCACACACTACACACACACACACTACAGCACACACTACACACACTACAGCACACACACTACACCACACACTGCACACACAGTACAGTACAACCCAACACACTACAGCACACACTATAGCACAAACTACAGCACACACTACACACACACTACACACACACACTACACCACACACTACACACACACACACTACAGCACACACTATAGCACACACTACACACACTACACACACACTACACACACACACACTACAGCACACACTACATACACACACTACACACACTACAGCACACACTACACACACACACTACATACACACTACAGCACACACTACACACACATTACACACACACTACACACACACACACACACACTACACAGACTACAGCACACACTACACCACTCACTACACACACTACAGCACACACTACACACACACACACACACTACACCACACACTACAGCACACACAGTACAGCACACATCACTCTACACCTGCCAGCACATACCGCATCACACACTATAGGACACACTACAGCATACAGCACACCACATACTACACCACACACTACATCACACACTACTCTGTGCACTACAGCATACGGTACAACACACACTACACCACACACTACACACTACTCTACGCACTACACCACAAGCTACTCCACACACTACACACTGCTCTACGCACTACACCACACACTGCACCACACACAACGCTACACTACTACTATTACTATTATTACAACTAATAAGAATAACACAGTTAGGTCCATAAGTATTCGGACATGGCCAAGTTGTTCTTTTTTTTTTTTTTTAATGATGTCATCAAAATGTGATTGAAGTGTAGACTTTAAGCCCTGACTCAAGGGAGTCAACACAAGATTTAGACAATACCCATTTAGGAATTACCGCCCCTTTATTTTCACAAGATCAAGAGTAACTGTTTAATATTAGGATTATTTTTCTTTTATTATCGGATGTTATAACTTATCCAAGTTATAATATCAGTTGCTGCTTCTTTGTGAATCTTTCTGTCTTCAGTTTTGTCTTCAACATATCGGAAGCAGCTCAGTTGGGGTAATTTCAGCTGCCTGACTCCTGTCCTTTAAGAACATTCCATTTCTTTGCCTCAGGTTGTTTTCATGGTATGTTTGGGGTTGTTAATGCATCTGTATTGTGAAGGCCAGTTTGGCAGCATTTTACTGAGTCTCAGCTCGGTGTACAGCTCTATACATATCACAATTCATCCTGCTACTTCCATCAGCAGTCATACCATCAGTAAACACCAATGACTCGGTTCCATTGGTACTCATACTCACCATGTTACAATACTGAATCCACCATGTAGGACAGATGATGTGGTATCCTTCGGAACAGAGGCTTTTCCCTTTCCTTCTCCATCTTCTTCTCTTTCCATCATTCCGGTCCTAAGTTAATCTTGTATTAGAACTACATATGTACTGTATGTAGGCTTTTTAGATTCTTTTTCATCAGGCCTTTCTGTTCTTGAACCTTCTTCAGGATGAAATGAAACCAAAGCACCGCAGTGAGGAGTGGCATTTGAGTGCTTGGTAAAATAAAGGCTGTTGTTTTTGCCTTTGGTTTTCTAAGGGCAGATGCCGTGCTCAGGAACACCTGGGTCTGACTTTCGCCTCGTGGCTTCGGTGCAGAATGAGTGAATAATTGCTCTGGTCACAGATGGTAGCAGATGCCTCTTTGGGCTCTGTTTACTCTCCTACGACATCAGTGAATCCCAAATGCGTATCCACACTCTGCTTTCACAGCCTCACACAGACAAATCAGTGGACGTATCCTGCGTTTTTAGTCTTTACTCCCTCTCTTCCTCAACCAGTTATGTAAAGCGTCGAGCGTGATCCATCTACTACCATCGGTCACGTCATTCAGTGACTCTAGGACAGATGAGCAACTTCTCTTCTCGTGTGCCTTTGTAACTGTGTGATAATACGATTTGCATATTCAGATTCATACTCATGCATATTTATAAATGAGTTCATCCTTAATGAGGCTAAGGGACTATGTAGACTTACCCTCAGGCCATTTGTAGTATTTTCATAAAGATTTCGAAAAACATATTGAATAATAATTGAATATTCAACATTGTTATTATTTTTCAATAGTTTAAAATGATGCATTCAATCCTAAAAAACAAAACAAAAACAAAAAAAACCACCCACATATTAAACTGAAAAATAAATCATGTATAGTTAAATCAGTTTGTACTGTATAAGTATTTACCCTCTGGAACTTTCCACATTAATAAAACTGAAATGAACTTAATCAGGATTATAGTTTATAGTATACATAAGTCTATACCAATAAAGTCAATAATTCAGTATAAATAATAATATTCAATTATTTGTCACATGTACCTTACATCATAATAAAATTATATTTTCAAGAGCTCCACAGTGGCAACTTCCCTGTTACAGCAAATTGGGGACCATGAGGAGTCACATAAGCAGTTGAACAACTAATCTATGTGCAATTAGTCGTGTCATCTCAATATAAAGGAAATGCACCTATTTCTTAAAAAGAATTTGTTAGAGAATAAATAGTATCATGGCTTAATGGTTAGCACCAACAGGGTTCGGGGTCGATTCCTGCCTCTGGGTCTGTGTGCATGGAGTTTGCATGTTCTCCCCGTGCATGGTGGGTTTCCTCCGGGTACTCCGGTTTCCTCCCACAGTCCAAAGATATGCAAATTAGGCTAATTGGCAGTTCCAAATTGCCCGTAGTGTGTGAGTCTGTGTATGTGTGTGTGTGTGTGTGTGTGTGTGTGTTCTGCAATGGATTCTCGTGCCCTAAGTCTCCTGGGATAGGCTCCAGGCCCCCCGTGACCCTGAATACAGGATAAAGCGGTACAGACGATGAGTGAATGAAAAGAAAACGTGGAGAAAAAGCTTCTGATAACTTCCAAAAAGACAAACATCTAATTACACAAAACTAATCAGCATATCAGCAATGAATCATTTGAAATTATAATTATTTATTAACCTTCTGACCAATTAGATGCAAAAACCTAACAGTGCAAAATGAGTTCAATGCTGAGCAGTTCTGAATGCTTAGCACTCATTCTTTTTATTTCTGGTAATTTGATGGTAAGATGTGCGGCATTTGTAATATAATTGGCTCCATTATCAGCCAGTATCTTTGTATAAAAGCCTGTCACATGAATACATGGAAATTAAGTGAAAAAGCAGTCGAAAATACAATCAGTAGTTTCTTTCTAAAAGATTTGTAAAACGCGGTACTTCTACTCTGGTATCTTCCTTTCCTATCCTCTTGCATATTAAACAGTAATGATTAACAAACTTGCTGGATCTATTTATATAAATCTCTGACACATCTCCGCTTGCATGTGTTTTGAAAAAGCCAGGGCGTGAGGTGGCATTAAACCGGTCCGAAACGGCATTACACTGCTCCCCGTGCCAACTGCTCTGCGGATAAATAGCTCAGCTGGGACGGTGACAGAGTGACAGGGTAATTTGTCAGGGCAGTCGTATCGAAGGCAGACACTCTGTGAATACAGGGGACGTCTCCATTTAATGTGGCAGAACCCAAATCGAAGCGCTATCAGCCTGGCTGCGCGGTCGGCACTTTTTTGCGCACGACACCGTGTCATCACCCGTTCATAACATTTACATCTTTTTTACATGCTGTAGCACGTTATTGCTTATTATAATCTCTGCATGATGCTTTCTAATTAATCAAATTAAATAAGTAAAGCAGGATTAAGCACTGACATTATAGTGTGTAGACCTAATCTCTCTGTCCTGGTTGATTTACACGCCAAGCCACAGAAACTGCAAGGAAACTAATATAAGTGATGTCTTTGTTTGGTTGTTTTTGTTTAGTCGTGTCCGACTCTTTCTGACGTCATGGACCAGAGCACGCCAGGCCTTCCTAGATGCCCTAGGATTTCCCTAGGTGCCCTAGGTGGGGTTTTCTTGGCAAGGATACTGGAGTGGGTTGCCATTTCCTTCTCCAGTGGACCCTCTACGGCCAATTTGGAAACGGCAATTAGCCAAGCACGGGGAGAACATCTAGCAATCTCGATGTACACAAACCCGATGCAGGAATCGAATCAAGGCGACAGTGCTAACCGCTAAGCCGCCATTCCCGCGCTGTCCTATATGTTTTTCAGGATGTAATCGTAATGGGTGGAAAGTGTAATGATAAACCGCACATCTCCCTGTTTAAATAAATAAATATGTCAGAATAAGTTTTCATTCTTGGCATCCACATCAGACTGACACTCAATATTAGAAAGCAAACATAAATATGCTATATATTTAGTTATGGCAATAATTTTTTATTTAGTCCACCACATGATTATATTTGCTTTAAACACCCCACGTATGTTTTTTTTTTTCTTTCTCTCTCCCCTGCAGTGGTGACGGCAGACCTCATTAAATTGTCACAGCACAGAATCCACCCGAGTCACACGAGTGGAAATATCACAGGCTGTAGAGGGATGAAGGAAGATAAACAAACTTACAAGCACTAATGGTTTTGTCCTGCCCCTCCACACTTTCAATACCTTCTGGGAGATTGTGCTTTACAGCTGTTTTAGCACTTTTTAATAAAATGGCCTAATTCCCTTAATAGAGACGACACATTAACAGGTTTGAAAACAGCATGCTGTTTCATTCTCTTGGGTGGCTTTAAGGTTTAACCGTAACAGTTTGCAAACACTGTCTGAAGATACATTTCTAGGCAGTTGTAGCTCGGTGAGTTAAAGCCTTGAGTTACTGATCGGAAGGTCAGCGGTTTGAGCCCCAGCTCCACCAAGTTGCCGCTGTTGGTCCCTTGAGCAAGGCCCTTAACCTTGTCTGCTCCAGGGTTGCTGTATAACTGCTGACTCTGTGCTCTGACCTCAGCCTACTAACAAACCTGGGATATGTGAAGAATAAAGAATTTCACTGTGCAGTGATGTATAGGTGACGATTAAGGTTGAACTTTCTGATTCAGAGATTGGATAGTTTTGTTAGGGTAGAAAAAAAAGTATATTCCATGCTAAAAGTATATCTTTATGTTCCATTCATATCTTCATGCTTCATTCATCCTTTTTTGGGAGGCCATAGGAATCCGGAAACATTGAGCATGTACAGTTCTGTAGCAGGACTGCACATTCGATGGGTACGCTGTACAAATACTGTACACAGTCAGTCACATTTACGGTATGTGGCAGACACTCTGACACGGTGCAACTTACTGCACATTTATCTCATTTATACAACTGAGAAGTTGAGCAGTAAGGGATTTGCTCAAGGGATGTGAACTCATAACCTTGTGAGTAAACCAACGTCTAAACCAGTTTAGAGTAGCCAGTCCACCTACTAGTAGTGTGACATGGGAAACTTCACACAGACAGGAACCTGAACTGGGCATCCTGAAGCTCTGATGCAGCATCGCTACCCGTTATACCGGGTCCAGCGCGTTATACACGCTAAATGTAAATTTAAATGCAATGTAAATAAATCGTCAGATTCTGTTTGAAATAAAATCCATCAGCGTTGAGGAAAACCAAACAGTCAGCTGATTACTGTTGGCCAGCACAATTCAGGTAATGGATATAAAAATACTAAGCAGCACTTTTCGAAATACCATTAAGCACAATCAGAGCCTTTGTGAAAGGAAAAAAAAATGTAATTCAACAGTTGAACAGGAACTGCTGGACATTTTCCAGGAATTGGACACACGAGGATACTGTCCGCCCTCCGCATGGTGAGGAGGATGGGAAAGGATGGAAATAACTCTGTGTTCACGCTAGCAAGCGACAAGTAGCTCTTGTCGCTTCTGGTTTGTCTCTTGTGTGAATGTAAGGAGCGCTACTTTGGATCGTGGTCCATCCATCCAGCACTTCTAGTCCCAATGCGAATGGGTTGGAGCCAAAACGTGTATATGATTATGATGCTTAACTTCAGTATAATAGCACAAGCCGTCTATACTGTACTAGCTGCGTACCGCCATCCACCTATACATCATGTTCTTATTAAATAATGCAATAATCATTTTATACAAACATGTGAACAATTCAAAGTCATCATTCAGCAGTCTTACATTCTCAGAACCTGAAAGAACATTCTATAAATAAATATATAAAAAGAAACTGGCGGAAAAGGGAAAACTGTTCTAAGAAGCTGGAAAAAAAAAGTGAACTTTGCAGGCAATCACCAGGATGATGGTGTAGCCTTTTGTAAGACAAAATTTGAAACGTTTGACAATTATCGGCTCTATGTTTTGAGGAAAAACAGTCTGAAGAACACCATCCTAGTCATGACGGATGAGGGTGGCAGGATTATGTTGTGGAAAAGTGACTGGTGTACTGTACATACTTCAGAAAGCATTGTTTGATATCAGGATTATCTAAAAAAAAAATAATGAAGCAACACTTTAATACATCAGACAAAAAGTCAAAACTTGGTTCTAACCGGATCAAATCCAATGTCCATTACAAATCAAGCATGGCTTGTTGCTTTCTGCAGGTACAATCACGAAGCTCGGTAGATTTAAAACTGGTCCATTAGATGCCATTTCCATTTTAACAAGCTGTTTGTCATTAAAGAGTCATTAATAACATTATTACATCCACAATTACCATCATGTGTTGTAATCAAATGAGAATAAAATGAAACTTAGCAGTCATGACATGATGTAAAAAAAAATCGACACAATCCGTTGAAGTTCAAATATAAAGAGATCACATGATCTTGTTCTTTTGTGGAGAGTCAGCGAGGTCTACAATCTTAAAGTCAAATGGTTTCAGTTTGCATTGACTCACAGGCATTATACGCTATAGGGTTTCACCATGACTACATTAAAAAAAAAAAGGATTAAAAGGAGCTCTTTAGTAGCTTTCAAATATCACCAAAGGCATTGGAAGTCCGGCATTTTAGCCGACTTTTGAGAATTTAATTAATATCAGGAAGCCAGAAATCATAAATCGAATCAATGTGTTGTTACAGTCCTAAACAGAATGTCTGACAGAAAAAGTGTAGTGCTTTAAAGCAAAAAAACCCCCAACAAGGTGTAAAATATGAGGATGGTTTATTGATGATTTGGGGCTGCTTTGTGGTTTGTGTTTAACAGCACTTGAGAAAACTGATGGCATCATGAATTTTATTGAATCCCAGGATATTTCAGCCATAAACCTAATTGCCTCGGAAACTCAAAATCAATGTCTTGCAGTGGCCATGACAAAAATGTCTTAATTGAACTGTTATGGCTGTTCTTGGTAATAGAGGAACAGGAATGCGAGTGCTTTATTTGCACTTCACCTGGAGCAAAAATGTAGAATCCAGAACTCTTGTACTGACTTACCAAGTTAAAATTGCGTATAGAGACAGGAGGACTATTTCTTCTGTAATGGTTCACTCTCACAATGGTTCGGTCTGTGTATGCTGTATCTAAGGATGATTATTTTAAACTCATCTGCTCTGCGCTCGTTCTTGTCGTACTGTCTATTAATATGTGGGAGTTACAAATATTTCTTTTTAAAATAATGAATAGTTTTTTTCTAACCATAAATCTGCAAACTGCAGAATCAGTGTATATGATGCTATTATAATACGCTTATGTAAACATGATGTAACATGCAAATTCTAAGTAATATGTGATGTAAATACAGCACAAACGTGTGTTTCTATAAGACAAGCAAAGGAGAAAACCCCAAAACCATCTGAGCGAGAATCAATAATCAAACACTCAGAAAGACAGGCTATCTACCAGAGATGAGCAAACTTAAACCACACATTTTCTCAGTAGAGAGGTGTTGTCATAGCAACCGTAAGTAAAAATAACATGAGTCTTCTTCTTTTTTTTTTTTTTTCCATCCGGAGTTGAACGGGACCAGATGAAGAAAAAAAAACACACACACACAGTGAGAAATACTGATCAACAATTACTGAGATCTTGCCCAGAATATGCACAAATCCCGGCAATGTGTCTCTCTGAGCTCGCAGTCAGGGATCTGGGGGCCTAACATACAGCCACGCCTCTTATTCACATAAGGAATTAATGCTCGTCAAGATAATGATCATTATAAAGGCAACGTTTCCGCCCTGGTAATTATTTACCCTACCAGCTAGGACAAGTCTATTTGGACCTTTCCTTCTTTAAAAGGGATTAATTAGGATTTCAGAGAATCCTGTTTTCAGCACATCTCTTTATCATGGCACCAAACAGTGGGGATCCCTCCTGAATAAGAGCATCCATCAGGAAAGGTGAACATACCGGAGCTAAATCATCTGGATGCCAGAACCATATTAAGGATCTCCAGGAGATCAATTATGATATTACAACATACCAGTTGTGTACCCAAAACTCATGTGACTCAGCAGAAGAGCGCACGCGGGTAGGGCGAGCATGAAAAAAAAAAAAGGCCATAAATAGCCACCACAAAGCAGAGGATGGCCCAAGGATTAACACTGCCCGACGACACAGCTGACCTTTGGTCATAGAGGACTACCTTTGCCAAAAATGAAACAATTTTTCATAAGGCAGAGAGAGAGACAGAGAGAAATAGAGAGAGTGCTGTAGTGATCTGAAACATTGCACCGGAGAACTGAATTGCTCTCCCAACACTTACAGCATTTGTTCTGCTCTTAATTGGGAGGCCATCCAGCTGTCTGAAGCTAAAGCATCACACAAGACTAATGAGTTCCTCACATGATCCACTGGGAGAGAGAGCGAGAGCGAACGAGTGTGTTAAGGAGGTACAGACTAAGTGTTTGGCACTCAGAAAAGAGAACACCAAGTAAAAAAAGTAAATCTAAAGGTTTTGACCCCATCATCATTTAAGAAGGAGAAAAATAATACCATGGAGAAGAAAAAAAGGAGAAGCAGAAGAAGAAGAAAAAGTCTGGTGAAATGGAAGCAATGTCTCAGGATGAAGGGCTCTCGAAATCTTTCCATATTTTTACTCTCTCCCATCTTAGAGAGGCTGCATGATGTCAGATTCCACTGAGCGTTTCCCCTCTGTTCAGTTCCACATGTCATAGAAATAAATCCCATTCCTCCATCTGAGTTCAAAACCAGATCAAACGAAACCTGCAGTGTCACTTCGCTCCAGGTTCTCTTGCGCTATTCTACTTGTCCTCCACATTTGAGTCATTCTATCATTGATTTTGCATGAATGTCAAGTAAAAATATCTTGAATATGGGCAAATTTCGAATAATTCTTACTTTGGGATTAATCAAATATCAAATATACAATTATAATTATTAGCCTGTCTTTTTTCCCAATATTTTTGTACACTGCATGCTCTAAAATGTCTATATAATTATTAAGCTTCTTATTTCCAGAAATAACTTTGAATATTCATTTATTCATTTTCCATACTGCTTATTCTGTGTAGGCTCATGGGGGGCCTGGAGTCTATCCCAGAAAGCTCTGGGCACAAGGCAGGGAAAACCCTGGATGAGGTGCAAACCCATTTACATTTATGGCATTTGGCCGACACCCTTATCCAAAGCGACTTACATTTATATCGCATTTTACATTTGAGCAGTTGACGATTTAGGGCCCAACAGTGGCGGTCTGGTCAAGACTGGGTTTGAACCTGTGACTTTCTGATCAGGAATCCAATGGATAACTACTGACATCACAGGATACAGACACACACACTTACTGTACATACTTACTCACATACTTAGTCGTATGTTATGTCTATTTGGAACCACCAATTAATCTACAACACGTCTTTCAACTGTGGAAACAGTGCAGCCCACTGAGCCATGGTGCCCCCTTTAAACTTTAATTACTTGGATATGTGATTCAATATCATTTGTACAGGGCTTGTAACAATGGACATTGTCACAAAGAAGCTCTACAGAAATGAAAAATTCTGTATAGAAATGTTAAAAAAGGAATAAATTGATGACTTTATCAGTTTGTCTCTAATGAGGCAATCAGAGGTTATGGTGACGGACAAAATCTCCCTGAGACAAAATGAGAGAGGAAACCTTACGTGGAACCAGATTCAAAAGGAACCCATCCTCATTTGGGTGATATCAGATAGTATGTTCATCTTCTGTATAACTGAATGCTCTAAGGTAGAACGTAGCTACAACTGGGGGCACTGGTGGCTCAGTGGTTGGTGTTTCACCTGCCATGCGAAAGGCCCAGGTTTGATTCCCAGCCAGTGCCCAAACCCCAGTCACTGGATGCAGTGCCGGTCCCAACCCCGGGTAAAATGGGAGGGTTGCGTCAGGAAGGGCATCCGGCGTAAAACCCGTGTCAAGCTTGTATGTGCTTGTATGTGTATTTTAATTAACATGAAGTTCACTTTGTTAGGTTACTAACCGTTCACTAATGGAGACTTGGATACAAAACTATTATTCATATTATATTATCTAATCTTAGCTCCAGCACTATCGGCCCTGCAAGATCTGAAATTATATCCTTAACAAGAAATAACCCACCTTATTACTGCCATAATAATTAACTGATACAAAGGATTCTTCAGGAACTTAAGAACTCCAAGTTTTCAAGCACCCCTGACTTAATAAGAAATACCTACTTAAAACTAAACAGATGCATCATGACTACAAAATCAAAGCATTGTGTTGTGCTGTTCAATGTCAGAATCCGAAAGGTGTTCCTAATTTTTCAGCATGAAATTGAATTGGAAACCTTTCCAAACCACCACGAGATAGCAACAGCTCAGCTAATTGTGCTCTTTCTAGTGTCCATTTCTTAGCTAAGCAGCCAACTATCATATCATCGAAACTGGTGTGCTCACTAAGAATTTAACAAGGTTTCTACCTGCTAGTTAGACAGCGTGGCTAATTTAGATTAGTTTAACAAACTGACAGAGTGTAGTTTGCCATGCATCAATAGTCAAGATTCGCTAATGCTAGGTAGCTAGGTTATTGAATATATTGGACACGTGTGGCTGTGTCTTGACATAAATTTGGGTTTAAGTATCATGATAGCATCTTCTCGAATGTGCCCACACTGATAACAACAGTGTTAGCATGAAGAGACTTTTATACCTACACATCTCTTAAAAACTTCAGATGTAATAAAGTCAGTATGTGCCTAATCATTGCAGACTAAGCTACCAGTTAGTATCCAAGAACTCCAAGTCATAAGAATCTTCTAGAGTTAGCCCATCTGAAAGTGTTAGTTTAGCCAAATAATATGGTACACCTGTTTTTTATAGCTCATCTGTACTAATAAGTGGGAAACATTTTAGCTAATGGAATCCAAACACAAAACCCTACAACAGCGGTTTCCTTTCAGAAAAGATTTATGTTCCAAACTAGAACCATTAACCATACAAAGAGTCTTTATTTTTAAAAATAAAGAATTTTTTTTTTTTTTAACTATCAAAGTGGTATTTTGTATAATTATTATTTCCTTATTATAACAATATGCCCACTTTGCAGTTAAAACTAGAGTTTTAACAAAACAGTTATATAGCATACATTAAAAGCACTAAGGGGTACAATAAATATGTAATGCTGCAATCTGTATTTGATTAATTAGCCAAATATTTGAATGGTTGGATTATGTTCATAAACTAAAACTAAAGCTGTACTGCAATCTGTAAGGGATTTGGGGAGCTGTGTTTTATCCCTGAAACGGTTTGAAAGCTTCTAGTTTTAATCCAATGATTCTCAACTTCCCAATGCATGCCATTCAACATTTTCTCTTCACCAATGTGCTGGATTTAATTTAACTAATCAGCTAATTATCAACTTTTCAAGTGCTGGGAAAACACTATAATAAATTGTATAATGCATGAAATAGTTGGAATGAATCCAAGTGATGTTAGTAGACCGCATCCTTCACACACACACACACACACACACACACACACACACACACACACACACACACACACACACACACAGACTATTAAGGATTTTTAATTGAAATACAAAATTGGTTATGAAACAGTGAGTAGTATTTAAATAGAGATTCCAGAGCTATGAGGGTCTAGCGTGGTCATGGATTTGAAGAAATTTCCTGGGACTGATTCGTTCAATGATAGTGCCCTTCAAAAGTATTGGAACAGCAATGCCAGCTCTTTTGTTTTTGTTATACACGGAAAATGTTCAGGTATAAGATCCAAAGATGAATATGAGAAAACAGATCAGAATTTAAGCCACTTTTATTAATAGTTATGTATAGATTATGTACACATAATCCTTTGGGGTTTCTTTCTTCAGGCTCATCTTCAAGAAGTGAAGTGCCTGCTGTATTGGGTTAGAGTAGGGTGATTGATTTGGCCAAATCTAAACCCTTCCATTTATTTCCCACCTAACTAAGTTTACTGTGTTGGCAGTGTGATTTGGGTCATTGTCTTGCAGCATGACCAATTTCTACCCAATAAAGTGAGTGTATTTCTCAGTAAATTGGCAGACAGAAGGATTCTGTCATTCTGCTGCTTCCAACATGAGCAACATCATCAACAATGAGTAGTATTCTTGCTCCAGATTTAACGAAACAGACCCAAGCCAATACCTCCACTGTATTTCAAAAAAAGAGAGCATATGCTTTCATTCATGAACTGATCCTTTCTTTCTCCATACTGTACACTGGCCTTTTGATCACTAATTTTGGTTCAAGAAATGTCGTAGTTCAACTCTGCATTTCTTTTTGAATTCCAATCTGACCTTCTGATTCTTGCTGCTGATGAGCGGCCTGCCTCATGTGCTGTGGCCTCTATATTTCTATTCTGAAAGTCTTTTTTGAACAATGGATTGTGATAACCTCAACCCTGCCCTGTGGAAAATATAGATGATTTTACTGACTGTTTATCTTAGGTTTTTCTTAAACAGTTGTCACAAAGGTCCTGCCATCACATGCTGTTCTCGTTTCCCTTTCTTCATTGATTTCTTTCTTTTTATGGACATTCCAGACTATAGTATTGGCTATGCCCAACACTTGTGCAATAGTAATCCCCCTTTCTCAACTTAGATCATAGGCAGCTTTCTAGTCTATATTTTGGTTTGTCCTTTTCAAACAACAAATGCAATCTTCAAACCAAGAGCTCAAACCAAGAGCAGTCACTTAAAGCCATTAGACGTCTTTGTTGTGTATATTAAGAATAACAATAACAAAACCGCCTTGCTGTTCCAGTACTTTTGAAGGGGATATCAATGTGGACACATGTTTTCAAAGCCTTTTTGAAGTCTAATTTGGAGTTTCCACCTCGCAAAAATAGGAGTATATGCTGTAGAAACTTGGATCAAGAGCATGTTCAGTAGATTCACCTATTTTAGTGCAAGTGCCCATTTGCAATAATCAAAAAGCACAATTCAAATGTATCATCGGCTGAATCAAAGTGGTACATGACTATTAATTAACATGCAAAATGCTAAATTGTGCATATATTTTGGTTAAAGTAATATAAGTACTTACTGACAATTCAAACAGAAGTCAATATTTGAAGTCAATAATGTTATTAAAAAATGGAAAAACTGCTCTTGTATCCTCAGCTCAGTTTGACAGAATTTCCCGCTGAATTTACGGTCAATTTCTACTTCACAATTTCAAAACTTGTAAAAATGCCAGAACATTATTTCTGAAAACAACTGGTGGAGACCTCACACCAGGATCACATTCACTAACATGCGAGTAAGTAAGTGGGGTTAAAATTTATACTGCAGCCAGACACTAGAGGGATTCTGCGACATTTTGGCTTCGCTTCTTGTTACAACATCCACTCATATATACTGTACATTCGATGATTCGATAAAATCAAGCAAACGACCACCATAAATAAATAAATAAATAATTACTATGGAAAGAATTATATCCTAGGGTTATGTTAAATAGGGTAGCTGACTTAATCAAATAGATGTTAAACAGCTAAACAAGCTCAGCATGTACTGAGAAAAAGCACCAATTACCAAAAGCATTACCAGAATAATAAAGATAAATGGGATTTCACTGTAGACTAGCTTGCAGTATTTCTAGACTACAAGACCTGAATGCTTTTTAACACTTTTCACCATAATTATCACATCTATTAAGTAAGCTTAGTAATTTCGTAATGTAATATTCCCTGCATACAGTAGAAAGCTAGCAACATGAGAGACGCCTCATGGAATGTAAACCCACAATTTTTTTTTTTCATATAAGCACTTAAATTTCCGATAAGACGTCTTTACAGTATTTCATGTTATGTTCTATTAATTAGCAGTCCTTTAAGCTGGTTATATTTTAATGCTCCTTTTCTGTATTGTTATTTCTCATCTTATATCCAAGCCTGCTATAAAAAGCCCAAGTGTTTCGTCTTACAGCTCCTCTTGGCTTACTTGCCTAAAAAAAAATCCCGAAGAGCAGGAAAAACACTGGCTCCAGTCCTATTTTTTCCACTGCACTACATTTTCATTAAGGTTACACAACATGAACGTGTTTTAACTGAAATTGGACTTTCACACTTCAGACAATGCCGATGTATATTTTATTCGGATCAGACCAGCAAACAAAATGTCACCTAAATCATAATGCATATACTGTTTATATTCATAGACTGCTGCATGCTGTAGTCCATCATGAAAATTACGTTGAAATTATAGATGAAATGAAAGTTGGGGTTAGAGATAGAGATAGCAAAAATGTTTGTAAAAATAATAATAATAATAATTGGATGGCAAAAATAACAGCATGTTATTTTATAAAGCAGGTGTATTTTAAAGTATAATGCATTAAGCGTTCAGGTGAGTAAAATACACTAATTAAACATCTTCTCTGCCATAATTTAACATAAAAGTTAGCTTCCTTACTTTCGAAGGCTATCACATGTATGCTTAAAATTATCTAGCAGTAACATAAGGGATATAGATAATAGTTGGATAATTTAGTTTTGCCTTTAAAACATATTTTAAAATCGGTGCTTGGCATTTCTCATAATTACCCTTAAAAGCATGACAAAAGTTTCTGGAGAAACCGGTGCCGAAATTGTATCTTAATATAAACACAGTTAAGAAAGAATATTATTACAACATAAAAAAGTTATTTCGCAAGCTGTAAAATTGCAGTTTTTTCAAATAATATTTTCATTGTCATAATATATGTGTTAATGCCCTTACAGCTTTAAATATGTAGGAAATTCAAGACACATTCTAAAAATCTTCTCAAAACACCCTACAGAATGTTCTTTGAAAGTCAATTATTTGAAACAATAATATTCAGAAAAGAGATTGCCTAAACCAATATTGCTATCCACACTACAGTATATGGATAAAAGTATTTGGCCAAACTTGCAATAACATTCTATCCAAATACATGTACTTCACTATGGAGTTCTTTTGCAGCTATAACAGCTTCTACTCCTCTTGCAAGGCTGTCCACAAGATTTTGGAGTTTTTCTGTGGGAATTCATTCTGTAGAGCATTTATAAGGTCAGGCACTGATGTTGGAACGAGAAGGCCTGGCTCACAATCTCCCTTCCAGTTCATTCCAAAGTGCTTGATGGGGTTGAGTTCAGGAGTCTGTGCGGGCCAGTCAAGTTCTTTCACACAGAACTCATCAAACCATGTCTTTATAGTCCTTGCTTTGTGCACTGGGACACAGTCATGTTGAAACAGAAATGGGCCTTCCCCAAACTGTGTCGCCACAAAGTTGGAAGCATAGCATTTTCCAAGATGTCTTGGTATGCTGAAGCATTAAGCTGAGGGGAAATGGGCCTGACTGAAACACCTCAAATCAATAATTAACAGGTTGGGCCAAATACTTTTGTCCATATAGTTTAGGAACTAATAATTTGCCTTGTAAACATCTAAACTGTTCATCTACCAATGCTAAGTGATGATTAAGTGTGTGAGTGGCGTTGATATGAAAAGTCAAAATTACACGAAAAAATTGTTTTTTACAGTTCATACTGTATGGAAATGTATTTTAGAGAGTGCACTGTTTTTTCCTGACCAACATTACTTGCAGCTAAAACTAACCAGCTAACAAGAAAGAGAATAACCTAAGAAAAAATGACAGATTTTTATTTTATTTTATTTTTTTGTGTGTCAGCTGGCTGGATTCTCATGTAACTACAATGAGCATAAAGTAGACTTTGACAATCCTATAGCTTTCACATCCGTGTTGAGATATGGCTTGGGGTTTTAGGGAGTTCATTAATTGTAAAAAATATATAATGTTCTATTCCCCTGCCAGTTTTACCAACTTAGCAACATTTAGACTCATTTATCAACAAATAATGTAATGACTTTTTGAGCATATTTCAGTGCCTATCCTGCACTCGAAGCAGTTCTATAACTCCCAGCACAGCTGCTGATTAAGTGAGTTTAGAGAGGTTCATCCAACTGCCCAGCATGGTTCCCTTCGACCATTGCCTGATGATTGCATCAATCAGAGTTTGCATCAATAAATCATGGTCCATTATTTTTTTCATTAAATAATCACTGATCATCAGTGATCCCAATAATTGACCACAATATTTCCATTAATAAATTACAGATCACCAGTGTTCACAATCATTGACCACCATTTTACCATTAATCAAACACTAATCACCGGTATACCCATCAACCAATAATTAATCTCCATTTTTCCATTAACCAAATGCTGACAACAGTCACTGTCAGGCATTTTTCCAGAACCAATCTACCCATCACAACCCATCACTGGCTGCATCAACCAATCACTGATCACCATTGCTTCCTTTTGATCAAACTGTTCCCATCAATTGATCATTGATCCCCACTGTTCTCAAGGACTGATCACTGATCCTAATTATTCCTGATAAATAATCCCTAGTCGCCAGTGTTCCCAATGACTTATCATTGATTGACAGTATTCCCTATGAATAATCACTGATCACCATGGTTCCCAACAAGTAATCACAGCTCAAATCTATAATTAAACATTTATCCACCTGCTCACTATTTTCTTGGTTGCCTTTGACAATTTATTCCAACAGCAACCGCTTCCTTCATGTCTTCCTCAACAACTACTGCTCTATTTTGTCTGCATCCTTGATAGAAATGGTCTTTATTAATAAACTCATTCATCCCTTTATCATGGTGGATAATGCCTATCATGGGACCATGGTGTATTCTAACATCATGGCATGTGACACCATCCATCACTCGATCCACACACTCATTCGCATCAAATTACCAATTCACCAATCAGCATGATTTAAGGAGACGGATGGAAACCAGGAAAAAACCCATGTGAAAATAAGGCATACATGCAAACCTCAGACAGTAACCCAAGCTTACAGTATAATTGAACATGGGACCCTAGAGGTGTGGGACACCAATGCTACTTGCTGCACAATCTTGTCCTTTTCTTGCTCATGTAACAGGTGATATATGAGGTGGTATCAAAAAGTTTCAAGACTAGTCTTGTAACAGGCAAACAGATGGAAGCTCAAATCTGCATGCCCAGATCATCATAAGTCAGTGTGCCAAAAGGCGTCGTCCTGTGTACATCAAGAGCTGTGGTACTGGTGCTATTTCGACCAAGTGCATTACCATGACTGCGATTTCATCATGAACGAAGAGCGAACGTGAAATTCTGTGTGAAACTGGGAAAATCTGCCTCAGAGACGTTTGATATTATTCAGCAAGTTTACAGCGATGCTGCTTTAGTGTTTTAAGGTCATGTGCGTTTCAAGAACGGAAGAACTTTGGAAGACGAAAAGAGATCAAGAAGATCATAAACAAGATCAATCCCCTGAAATGTCGAAAACTTTCGCAAACATGTGCATAATGATCGTCGTAAAAATTCCGCATCCACCCTACTCACCAGATAAAAATAAAGTATTAATAAGTAAGGATCAAGTAATTACATCGGTATCTCAGTATTCCATTTTAATCCGTCCCGGAGGCGAGTTCTTAAGGGGAAATTTGCTATTGTGAAACGCAGTTTCCCATAGAAAATAATGTAAATGCTGATAATCCATTCCAGCCACACAAAAATATGACCAATGTTACCAATTTCCAACACTATAATCATATTTTTTGCATTTAAAAACAATCAAAACATTTAGAAAAGACATGAAAATATGAAAATAAATAGACATTAAATCTCATTTAACTTTAACTTTCGATTCCTTGTGGCACTGCTAAAAAAAAAAAAACCTAAACTGAAAGTGGCTCCGTTTTATTCTTGCTACCGGTCTTGATAACATACTTGGGGAGTCATAGTGCTATGTCTTCACTAAATCTTACACAAAATGCAAAACAAGACCCACAAAAAAATATACAAACCAGCTTCACTTGGGTTTCATGCATGCGCAAAAATGACGAAAAACATGATGCACTGATGCAAACAAGCTTCGAATGGCTCCCGGACATGGGCGCGCAAGTCAGATGTACAGTACACGCAACGAAGACGCAAGCCAGTACTTTCTTGCAAACAGAGCTGATCTCGAAACCTTTTGATACCACCTAGTATCAAAATCATCTTTCATTTAGATAGTCCATTTAGTGAATTTCAGAGCAGCTACTTTGTCCCAAAAAAGAGTTCCCCAAACCGGGCCTGTCTTGGAGCTAGTGGACGCTTCTGAATGACCAGCAACTCACACAAACGAATGCGCCTTACTGATGCATTAATAAAACATATTTAATTAGGCACTTCCCTGCTGTGTTTACCCATCACTGCTGTCATGAAAAATAAATCACTGACTTCGGCTCATTTATTAGTAAATAAAAGGCAGAACTGTCGGTCAGGGATGGCCTTGGGGATTCATTCCTGCTTCATAAAAACCGGCTGAAATGATGATTAAGCTCAAAACAGAGGCACATCAATCTTTCATTTCACGGCATGCATTTTTTCCCCCCCATTTAATTACAGCATCAGGGGTTGAGGTATGGGCAAAAAGGGGGCGCTGTTTCACGGGTCAACTTTATCAGCGTGTCCTGTTTTAATTAGATGCGCGAGCATTTCGACCGTATTCGACCATGTAAGGATCGCAACATCATAATCATTCGTTATGAGCCGACAACATGCACATCCGTGACGCGGAGACGGACCGTTCCATAGGAGGAGCGCGTGCGAACGAATCTGGAGATGAGAGGGATCTCCTTGAGAACAGAGAGGGATCACCTTGAACTAGATTCGCGCGAGGAAAAAAAATACATCATCATCATCATCATCATCATCATCCAGTCTTTTTAATCAATGCGTTGCACTAGTGCCGCTTCACAGTCGCTATTCCCGATGTGTGTGTGTGTGTGTGTGGAGGAAGGGTGCGGATGACAATCGGCATGGGTGCGTGTGCTTGTGTGTGTGATGCGCGTGCGTGTGTGAGCGCGCGCGCTCGCTCGCGCGCGCGTGTGTGTTTGGAATCCAAATTGAGCGCAGAGCAGAGACTCCAGCATGCCAATGAACTTCTGCACTTGTGCAAAATCATCATGACGGTGCCTGCTACAGGATACAGCGCATGAGCAAGCCCTTTCTTTAGAATAATAATAATAATAATAATAATAATAATAATCTCCATAAAACAGATGTGTTTAATAATAAAAAAGAAAAAAATGTATAGAAAATGAAAACTGTTCCATACCATGTTTACTTCGGACACCATGTCTATGCTGGCGATGTCTATATTCATGCCAACCGCCACTGGAGGCCCTAAAACGAAAAGAAAAAAAAAAAAAAAAAGACGATATGTATAGTCCAGTAATAAACATTTTAAATAATAATAATAATAATAAGTGACCGCGTTTAATTTAAACATCCTATAGACAATGCATATCATTATAATTCCTCAATTAGGTCCGTTAATACAGCAGAAACAACACCAATCCGTATTTCACATGCATGCATTTGCTTTTTTTTTTTTTTTTGCTTTTTTCCTTTATTTCCATTTTTTATTTTTTGTAATGTACCTTCTAAGCAAATGCACAGTCTGAAATGGAGCGAGCTCCTCAACATCATCATCATCATCAGTGAAAACTGTTAACCAGACTGTGACTAGAACAGGTGGATGAAAGGTACATCATGCTACAAAACAGACATGTCATACAGACATGTCGTAATGTGTAAAGTTAAAAAAAAAAAATGCGCAGTGATCTGATGTCTAACTTAGACATGTCATCTTGTCATCTCGCATTCGTTTTAATTCTGATGGATAAAAAACGAAAGAGATGGAGGTGGATGGACGTTAATTCACGCAAGGATTCGTGCGTACAGCCTTCATGCATGCTTGAGGATGAATTGACAAGGTTGCCTGGCACAAGTCACTGCACATCATGCACATCATGCATATTAAAAAAGATTCAAATGCACGTTTCTTTTTTTTTTTTTTTTTAAATTATTATTATTCATTCCTCACCTCCAAAATCCGGCCTCAGTCGAATATCGTATCCCTTCATCAGTCTGTCCACTGTGTCTTTCACTACAGGCATATTGCTAGGATCTCTGCTGCGGGAAAGCATCGTTTATTTAACATGTTGCAAATTCACCAGCAAACACAGACTAAGGCTATATTAACAATAACAATAAGAAAAAAAGACCTAATCATGCATTTCTTCTTTTATCTTTTCTTGCTTTCTTTTACCTTTGTGCACACACAGCAGTCATGATGAAAGGACATAATAAGAAGATGCACTGCGATTTCCTCATCCTCTCCATCGCAATAGTTTGGATTGTGGACCAAGCTCAAGGAGAAGACAGCGCGCGCCGCGCATCCAACTTCAGTCCCAGCCAGTGCAGTAAAGCCGAGCGCGACTCAGGCGCATGCGCACACCGAGCCTCAAGATCAAAGAGTAGCCCCGCTACTGAGGAGAGTGTGGACACGTTACGTTTGGCTGTCGTACACAAACCACGCCCCCGTTCGAATCCTCGCTGCTCTGATTGGTCGCACTGTAGGGCGACACGGTCCTCCAGCTTTTATCTCTCAAATTAAACTTTACATCATAGATGGGCTGCTGAGAAAATAAAACTAGTTGTAAGCGTTCATATTTTCTACTGTAGTCATGATGGACACAGCATGATGTAGACGGGCAAAAATAGTTTTATTTATTTACTTTATTTACTAAAGGGCAGGACCTTTTATTTCAGTTTCTTGTATATAAGGAAGCCTCTAGGGCACTGAATCTCACTGGCTCTATTTTAAGACTTCATCATGTTTCCGTACACTGTGTATGTACCCTCAGGACAACTGTTTTCTCTACTGGAAGGCACCCTCTGCAACATTTCATCATGTTTTCTCACAAAACCCTATAGGGCACTGCATACCATTTTCTCTACTGGAAAGGTCGAGGGCATGGTACTACATCGTCATTTCTTTACAGTTAGATCAATCCTATAGTACACCCTGTTGGGCACTGCATCACATATTCTACATCCATTATGAAACGTCAACTTTGCTCACACATAGGTACACCTGTCAGGAACTGCATCACATTATCCATTCATTATGAAATGTCAGATTTGCTTACACATAGGTACATCCTGTCGGGCGCTGCATCAAATATTCTTCATCCATTATGAAACTACATCTTTTCTCTCCCACTGGTACACCCTGTCAGGCACTGCATCACATTCTCAATCCAGTATGAAATGTCAAAATTGTTCACACGTACAGTAGGTACACCCTGGCAGGCACTGCATCACATATTCTCCATCCATTATAAAACTACATCTTTGCTCCCACACATAGGTACACGCTGTTAGGCACTGCATCCCTCATTATGACACTTAATTATGTTTGCTCATATTTATGCAAACCCTTTAGGGCACTGCATCATGTATTCTCTAGTGTAAAGCACTCATTGTTACACTTTATCCTTCCTCACACATAGAGACATACATTTAGGGCACTGCATTATAGATTATCTACTGGAAAGGCCCTCCTTATGACACTTTATTATGCCTCCTTATTTTTATGAAAACCCTATAGGGCACTCCATCATGTGTTTTCCAACAGAAATGAACCCATTAAACACTTCATCTTTACTCATATATAGGCACACATAATAAGGCATTATGTGTTCTTCACCTTTTATGATGCATAATATTTCTTTATTAGTGGGTACACACTATAGGGCACTGCATAATGTATCCTCCATTGGAAGGATACCCATTATGACACCTCATCACGTTTCCTTATGCCTTTTCCTTCTTCATAGGTCATAGCTTCATGTTTTTTTTTTCCACTGCAAGGGCACCATTCAAGGGCACAACATATATTTTTTTCCCCAACAGGGATACCCTTTTTTTTTTTTTTTTTTTTTTTTTTTTTACTGGAAGGTTGGAGGATATGGCATTTACAGTTAAGGAAACCCTTTAAGGTAATGGGTTCTCCCCTGGAGGGGCATCCATTATGGCAATTTCTCATGTTGCTTTATATTTAGGGAAATTGTTAATTGTTATTGGGTACACCCTATAGGGCACTGCATCATGTATTCTCCGCTTGAAGGAAACCCATTAAGTCATGTTATCTTTCCTCATAGATAAATGAACCCCTTACTGTAAGTGCACTGCATAATGTATAGTATTCTGTACTTAAAATTTCCCCCTTATGACATGTCATTTTGTTATTTGTAGGTATTATATAAGGCGCTGCATACATTTTTTTCTACACTCTATGTCCTCCAATTAGGACATTTCATCATATTACCAAATATTCTGAGAAATCCTAAAAGGCAATGCATTACATGCACTTCACTGAAAGGGTACCCATTACAGTACTTCATCACTTCTTATTTGTACATGCACCCTGTAAAGCACCACATCTCATAAAACTTCCTCTTTTCCCATACACTATAGAACACTGAATCATGTATTCTCCAATGAAAGAGCACCCCTTATGTCACTTCAGCATGTTTACTCACAGATAGGGAAACCATATAGGGCATTGCATCATGTTTTTGCACTGGAAGATCACATTTTTCCACTTGAAGGGCAGCCAATAGGTCAAATTAACATTTTGTCTCCACCGTAAGGGCACCCTAGAGGGTGGTTTATCACATCTTTGTAAACTGTAAGGGCACCTCGTGAGCACTTTCACTGTCACCAAATCTAACAACAAAGATGTTATACTGCCAACCTCTGCAATATTGCTTTTGCTAACCATACAGATTACCCTATGTTATTTAGCCCGACAAGAACAAGAGCTAGACACTGATAAATCGCAATATGTCAGATTAATCAGGGGCATGGTTTAAAGTAGATATGGCTGCATTTAAATGAACATGAACTGCACCACCAGTTGTGCAGAGGGTAAAAAATTAAAGAGAAAATTAGGTAAAGGCGCTATGAGAGCTCAAATTGATCACTGAACAGCAATTAAAATTGTGCACAATAGGAAAAAAAATGTCACCGCTAGAGCAGAGGCTAAATAAGTTCTTAATAACTGACGGGGGGGAAAAAACAGGATCAAGGTCACAAGTTAATATTGCAATGACAAAGTAAAGCATGATTTTAAATTAGTTTGTAATAGTAGTAATGATCAGAGTGACACAAAGTGACCAGAAAATCACCAACACTGTTAATTTATTAATGAGGTGTCATATCAGTGTTATTAATGACTCGTACAAAGGGAGAATTTTACCATTTGTTTATTATAACACACAAATACAGTACTGTGCAAAAGTCTTAAACCACACCTCATTTCTTTATATTAAATTCAATGAAACAATGTAGATTAAAGAAATGGGAACAAATGTTTTACTGTGGCAGGCTGAAAAGTGCCTGAAGATACAATTTCAAAATTGGTTGCTTACAGTATGTAACAACCTCAGCAGCGACCTCATTTCCCCTCTCGTCTATTCCAACCACTCAGCATTCAGCATCACCAGTATAATAATCACTGGCCTGATCATCTGTCATCATCTGCACCTGTTTCTCACTGGTTCAGGCCTTAAGGTATATATTTTTTTTTAATGCCTGAATGATTCATAGGTCTTGAGGTGAAACTGCTCAGGTACAGGGACTGGAATAAAATGAGAGTCAAAAAATCCTTCAGGAAAAAAAAAAATACAAGAAACTCTGGCTCTTTGAAAGCAAAATATAAATAAATGACGGATGGCTCAAGACTTTTGCACAATCTTGTATGTTTGACTTAGAATCAGTTGTTTCAGTTGAATCATGCACACAAATATGTTGTGACAGACAAAACATTTCCCGCAAGCAAACCAACTGTAAGTCCATAAATAATTACGAATCAGTCATTCATACAGTATTATGCATTATGGATGCGTTCTGACCTTCCGTGTTCATCAGTAGTGCATATAGTACACAATGTACATAAAAATACTGTAAATAATATATTTGGTCTATCATATTATACAGTGTGTCAGCTTGTTCTCATTTTAAGTAGGACTTGCTTGAATTTTCCACGCCCTGCTCAGAATAAAGAGTTCAAAACAATGTAACTGTAACTTCAAATACTCTATAAAACTCAGTGTAAAGCTATACACAATTTACTTCTGGAAGGAGAGTGAATTTCTCCAAACATTTTAAAGGGGCGGTTAGTAATTTTAGCGCCGTTCACTGTCTGTAAGGCGAGTATGAATATTTGAATCCTTTAAACCTTTCTTCTTAGCCTTAACTTATAGTAGCCTTAGACTCTGTAAAGAAACTACATAGACAATTTGAGTCAATATTTAGGATAGCAGGTACTGTAGATCTGAACTGGTCTCTTTGGCCTGAAGCTAATTTCAGGTCCAGAAAAATATATTAAAGAAGTCTAGAATGATGAGACAAGCCACGTGTTCTGAATCACAGGTATTTTTGATGATCTCTAAAACGATATGATTATTTGAGGTCTATAAGCACGAGGTCAAAAAAGAAGTTACTGACTGCACCTTTAATAAATTCACAAGAATCCACAAGAATGCAAATGTAAATCCCCAAACCCAGACTAATGTGTTATGGAATTAGGACATGTGAGAATCAAAATTCTCTCACTTTCTCGCTCTCTCTCTCTCACACACACTCTCTATCTATCTTTGGGATTTTGGGTTGCTGGTACAGGATGGAGAAACCTTTGAAGCTGCTGAAGAATATGAACCCCTGCCGTTTTTCTTCATCTAGTGCTCTGAGGTCTGGCTCTCTAGAGAGGGATCTGAAAGCACTGGTTCAATGTTGCATCACCAATTAGGGCTGAGGATTAGATCAATGTTTTTTACTCGCTCAGCCACAGAAGCAGGGCACACTGTCCATGCATATGGTTTAAGGTACAGTAGAGAGGAACATGGAGCATCGGTGTGATCACAGGCTTCCTCTATGGGTGACAAAATACATGTGCTTGTCAAACTGTGACACGGGCCTGCGCTCCATCAGACCTCATCAGACCTCAGGAGTCGGAGACAGGAGAGGAGAGGGGGGGAGAGAGGCCGAAACCATCTGAGAATAAAGGTAGGACGAGCAAAAGGAGAGCAGTAGATATTCTTCTGCACACTGCACAGTGAAGAAAGTCAGTCCGTCTCCCTGTAGAGATAAACCACACAAAGACACAAACACGAGATGAGCAAAGATTACGTCTCTCAGAGCGAGCTCGAGTCGTCGTCTGTACCGTGACGTCAGTGATTAATGTTTGATGAAAATCATTTGTTCTCGGTGTGAAATCATGCCTGATGGTGTAGTGGGAGAGAGAAGAGGCTTGTGCGGTGCCTTTCAGAATAATGTCAATCCTGCTGCTGAGCCATTTTATCTAAGCTGCGAAAAACCTGAAGCCAAACTGCAAGGACATTGTTTAAAAACATGACATCATTAATAAGCACTTCAGCTCTGTGAATAAGTCCTGATCTTTTACATTCATAGAAATTCTGTTTGTGTTTATCCAGGAAATGTACCTAAAAATGAAGAAAAATGTAGTATACCTTATTAAACACTAATTGAAGGTCCAATGCTGGCCAAAAGCAAATTCACCATTTCACAAGGGTCAAATTATTGGGCTTCATCAAGCAAAGAAAACAACTAAGGAGATCTGAAGTTACTGGAACTGGGTTAAGAATCCTTCAACACATTATAAAAAAACCTGGAAGGAAAGTCAGCTTTGAAGAAGAAATGTGGTCAGAAAAAATAATGCATGAAAATCACTTGGCCAAGTTGCATGGTAAAAAATCGACAGTAACAACCATAGCTATGTTTAATAGTGAAAGTAAGAGCATTTCCATACACACACAATGTGATGAGAACTCACAGGATTATGAATAAACAGTTGTGTCACCATAAGAAAACCACTTATTAGTGAGACTCATCAGAATAAAGGCTTCACTTTGGAGGCAGTGTTATTTTTTTTTTGGACGCCTTCAGTATTCCTTTACAATGTAGAAAGAAATAAAAATCAGGAACGATCATGGAGTTATATATATATATATATATATATATATATATATATATATACTGTATATTGATATGTCGCTGACAGAGGAACAGTCTTGTGTTGCTTCCTCACTGAGAAACAGAACTTCCAGTTTGCTGTCTTTTGTTTACTATTATCCAGTTATGATGTAATCCAGGATTAAAGGTATAATCAGCAATTATGAAAGGCGTTATTTGAATTGAGATTTTCTGGATTGATAGGGAATATGCCTGGCACAAACACAAACCCCTCTTTGCGCTAATTGGTTGGATATTCTTGGTCTTTATATTTAATTTTTAATCCTGTCCACAAAGTCCGAGGCTCCACAAAGACAGACTTTTTCCTCTGAGGTGATATTTTATTGAATATATAAGTACAGTATATAAGGAGAATTTCAGTAAATATGACAAACAGAATTTCTTTTCAATCCCTGACAACGGCGTTAATTCTCCGTGCACATGTACAGTACCTGATATCGACCTATTACATTCCCATTATTCACTTCGAGTCACTTTAGATAAAAGTCTCCACGAAATTAATACATGCAAATGCATTGTGCCGAAAATCATCAATGTGATTTGCCTTAAAGCTGCATTGCCCTTGCTGGAACAAGAGTAGCGTTTTAACCTCATCCACTGAAAGAGCACAGTCAGTCCCTTCAGCTCTCCTGGATTTGCCAAGTCAGTCCCGAGGCAGTCATTAATTATTCATGTAATTACACAGACACTAGTTCTAGATGATGGGACACGCTTCTATTGTTTTAAGAAAACGTGAGCTCATGGATTAGTTTCACAGATGAAATAAAGTAGTTCCCTGCTCTAGAGAGGAAGGCATCAAAGAAAGCCAAAGTCATGTCAGTTCCCGAGCCAAGGGTTTGATTACAGCCAAACCTCATTGACTGTGCAAGTGGGGAAGCTTGTCAGAGTCCTGACTTTACAGTTGCATGGTTTAGTTTTAAAGTCTAAGAGCAAAGCTAGAAAAAAAGAACCCTGCCATGCTCTTACAGGAAATTAATTTGGAGGGGTGTAATAAAGTGCACCTTACCAGTACTCAAAGCTGTGTGTTTTTTTTTTTTTAAAGGTTAGAGGCTGACCTGTTTTATTTCTCTTAGATTACAGCGATTAACCAGTGCTGTTGTTAGTCTTTCAGCTGCCCCCATTGAGGTGTCACCACAGAGGACCCAACCCTCCCATTTCATCCTGGATTGGGACCAACAATGCATCCAGTGTCTGGGGTTTGAGCATTTGGTGGGAATCGAATCGAATCGAACAAGAAACCTACCACAGAGCCAACAATGCCACCATAGTAATTAACCAATGCTAACTCATCGCTTTATTCTGTCTACAGGGTTGTGGGAAGCCTGGAGCCTATCTCAGGGGACTTAGGGCACGAGGCGGAGTACACACTGAACGGGGTGCCAATCCATCGCAGGGCACACACACACATACAGTACCAACACTCACATGCTTATTTACACACTACGGGAAATTTGGGAGTGCCAATTAACCTAATCTGCATGTCTTTGGACTGTGGGAGGAAACCGGAGTACCTGGAGGAAACCCACCAAGCACAAGGAGAACATGCAAATTCCATGCACACAGACTCGAGGAATGAATCGAGCCCGGAACCTGGAGGTGCAAGAGGACAATGCTAACCACTATGCTAATGCTAATCAATTTTATTTATTATAAGAGACCTCGTGCAACTTCCACATAGTTTCTGTTATCACTTACAGCAGCTACAAACAGAAGCTCCCGCACCATTCTCACTTGTTTTTGCTTTCTTCAATTTTAAAACCAATTAAAGCAGCTTGTCATGTTACAAAAGCAGCATAAGATCGTTACTCTGGAATAACTTTGCATTATTAAAAAAAAAAAAAAAAAAAAAGTTACAGCTGTACCTCTGACTTGTACAAGAATTCCTTCACTTTAATTGTTGTGTAAATAAACATTTCCTACAGACAATGTCACCATTTCAATTATTATAATGTTTTCATATACAAGTCTATGTGTATGTTGTACTTGCAAAAAGAACAGATTAAAGAACAGATTAAAGAATAGATTCAAATTATCCTTAAATAAAAAAAACTTCTCTGAACACAAAAACAAGCAAGCAGAGGTGTCAAGTAACGAAGTACAAATACTTCGTTACCTTACTTAAGTAGAAATTTTGGGTATCTATACTTTAC
>JAQMYL010000012.1:7610787-7625212 GCA_030014365.1 Clarias pachynema | reverse complement strand
TCCTCCGGGTACTCCGGTTTCCTCCCACAGTCCAAAGATATGCAGGTTAGGCTAATTGGCGTTCCCAAATTTCCCGTGGTGTGTGAGTGTGTGAATGGGTATGTGCCCTGCGATGGATTGGCACCCTGTCCAAGTTGTACCCCACCTTGTGCCCTAAGCCTCTTGGGATAGGCTCCGGGTTCCAGTGACCCTGAATACAGGATAAAGCGGTATAGAAGATGAGGAAGTGAATGTTCTTGCAGTCACTTAACGGTCTGTGTGCTGATTATAATGATTACAGCCTAATGAAATGTACTTACATCCACCTCAATTTTGATTGAAGAACCTTGAAAAGCCCAACATATCCCTTGAATTAAATACTAATATTGAATCAACAAGCTAGAAAGTTGCTAAAAGACCATGGTATATTTTTATTTAGTTTGTAAAAAATCGTCACCTACCAGAAAAAATACACCATGTTTTTTTTTTTTTTTTTTTTTAATACTGTGAACATCAATTGAAAATTCTACCTAGTGTACCCTTTTTGGCAATTTAAAATCAAAAGCAGCTTTCAATCATTTATGAACATCGATCACTAATTACAACAACAAGATAAAAACACTAAAACAGAAAATACAACACCACATTTGTTCCTTATCACAGATGGCACATGGAGATGGTTTGGTTTGGCAATAAACATAATGAATAATTACAGCGCAGTCCTCGAATGAAACACGATGTTATGTTTCACGGGTACATGAATGATTAAACGTAGTTTTGGTCCCAGAAATGGCCTATAAAAAGGCAACGATGCCTAGAAACTGGATTTAAAGCTGGCATGATCATGATGGTTCATTTCCAATCCAGTCTGCTACAGTATTGTGGAGAGGACAATTAAAAAAAACTTAAATATTCAAGTTTACGTACTTATAGACCGCGCCGTAATCAACTAATACTAAAACACAAATACCCACTCAGAAAGAGCACCATTTCAGACAAATATTCTTTCCTAGCACTAGCACAGACCTGCACCATCCAAAATATTCTCCTGATTAAAATCTGTCACTAAAAACAACATCTTACAAAGCGGCTGAGCTGGGGTGTCCTTCAGGAGAGACGGAGGAACAGAACTTTGGCACGTTGTAAAAACACGATGAGATGGCTGGAGTTTTTTATGGCCGTGTTGCGAGAAGAAGAGCAGTTCTTAATTCTTCTCATAATCCTTTGTTGAAGTAAACTCTTTCGACTCCGGGGTGACTCGCGTGGATCTTCTCCTGCAGCTCGAGTTCCAGGCGGCTCACGGCCATCGAGCTACACACACACACACACGTCGCTATTTAATCCCACTGTCTATTTTAAGTGAAGATGAATAACTTCCTCTTATTGAACTGTGTTCCATTATATTACTCATATCTTCATTATGATCTACTCGTCACTAATATTAAACAAAGTGTATATTTTAATTTCAGTAACATCACAGCCATATTAAATGATGTATTCCGATTGGTCAGAAGGTCTTGATTCGTTTCTATGATGACAGAAATCAAATCTCTCAAAATCTTATTTCTAGCAGCATCGCCAGTTATTAAAATCTATAACTTCAAATACAAGCAATCATCTTTGCTCAACTGCATTCTATTAGTTTTATTTGCTATGCATACATTAATGTTCTTATATTTAATAATTGTACTAAATATCATAATAAATAAATATCATGCAGTATAAATTAACTTACGAAAAAAGATATGATATGAGCACCGGTACACAGTGGTACTGTATATTAGGGCTCAATTGTGATGCACCACTTTCTTTTTATTCTATGATTTCTATGATTTATAATCTCCAGCTATGGTTTAATCTGGGTATTTGTTTTTGTGTGTCGCTGCTGTATGACTAAGATGAGAATGTAATATAATTTATTAGAGGTGTTTAAGTTAAACCGGGACTTTAAACCGATGAAATTTCTGTTGAACAGCGTATAACGGTACGGCAATAAAATATTTGAATGGTACAAACGTTTTAAAGGAGGCTGTATATCCGTGAATCACGATCCCGGGCCGAGGTGACTAGGAGCCCACTGCAGTTATTCCCATGTTTCTCAGGTTTGGTCACCAAAGGCACCATGTTTTTGGAGGACAATGCACAACCTCATGCTTCACACTGCACCACTTGCACAGGAACTCGGCTGTGAGTTTTTACCCCCATCCCCCCTACAGTCCGGACCTCACTCAAAGCCGTTTCCACATGTTTGGGCCATTAAAGGAGTTCCTAAGATGCCAGCATTTCAGACATGAAGCAGGCAGTCTGAGCATAACTCTGGCATACTGAGAAAACAGGCATTTTATACCCTGTGTGTTTGTATACTGTGTATTATCTATGTAATTCATAAATGTAAATTTATTTGTATAAATCTTTGCTCAATAAAAATTATATGCATATATTTATTTATATTACTTAGTAATCTATTTATGAAAATGGACATTATATAAACATAGTAATTTTTTCAAATTATTATTACTTCATCAGTTATAAATTTAAACTTGCAATATATTTTTTTATTGATTTATGATTTACTAGTATTTATTACTTATTTACTTTTCTAATTCACAAATTACACTTATTTATTTAGTCTTTAAAAAATGTATTTATATACGTAAATACTTGAAAACTATCTTTTAAAGAATAATAATTTACCAGTAAATTTCGGCTGCATAACATAGTTAACATACGCTCAAGGCTTTTATTGTGAAGCTAAAAGTCAACCTCCAATCAGTTTAAAAATAAAATCAGCTCTTCTTTTCTCACCTCTTCTGTGGGAACAGCGCGCAGCACAGAGGCGTGGCAAACACCAAGCTGTGAAGAAAAAAACACACGTTTACAGAGGTCACAAAGGTCACAGATCTCAAACAAAGCCGTCGAACACACCACCGATTCATCTCGGGCTACTCACCAGAATCCCACCAGGCCGACCTGAATGGGCGCACTCATCCACGGGAACCTCTGAAAAGACAAGAAACACAAAATCACCCCAGTCGTTAGGGTGGAGCTTCTGTAGAGCCTGGCGACTGGCGTAATGAAGCACTGGGATGTGAGGACTGAGCACACTTTCCAACACTGTTGTATTCATGAAGAGTGGGGTGCTCATAATAATAATAATAATAATAATAAAAACACTCGATAAGTTAAATATGTACCTTCAGGAATGCCTTCTTTTCCAGGGAGTTCATTAAAAATGGTGGAATTGCTAAAAAAAAAAAAAAAAAGAATCTTTTTAATCATTTTCTTGAACCACTCACTATACAGTGGAACCTTGGAGTATGAATGCACTCATTTTACGAATTTCCATCTACATTGTGCGTTGGTTCGGGAGGCATTTAAAACTTTTTGACATCAGTCAAAAGCCAAGCAAAGCGAGTTTGCTAATTTTTTGTGGGTTTTTTGCATTTTATGCAAGACTTAGTGAAGACAGATCTACATGGCTCTCAAGAATGTTAGTGAGGACGTCAAGAAGAAAAAGTAGGCACTTTCAGTTTCGCTAAAGAAGCAGCCGGTGCCAAGAGGAAGGTTAAGTCTATTTATTTCATATTTTACTTAATTTACATGTCTTTTATAAACATTTTGATTGTTTTTATATCCAAAAAATATAATTATAGTGTTTGAAATTGGTAATATTCGTAATATTTTTGGGTAGCTGGAACAGATTACCTTTATTTACATTATTTCTTATGAGAAAACTCATATCGCAATACGAAATTTCACCTTAAGAACTTGCCTCCAGGATGAATTCAATTTGTATGCCGAGGTTCCACTATAATGTGTATAAAATAAACCACCACAGCACACAATGAGCCTCATTTATCACTCTGGGTTTACAGAGAACCGAACAGAACTTCTGTAAATGTATAAAGTGAGACGAACCCATTCCAGGAGAGGCCATGAGGATTCTGGAGATCACCACTTGTGAGATCGCCTGCTGCGCCGCTTTCGAAGACTCCCCTAACCGATTACCGTTCTCATCCATCACCGGGATGCCGTGCTTCAGCTCTCTGGGAGTGAGATACAGCACACACTCATGACTCTCGATCAACCGGATGTTCCCCTTTTTGCTAAATCGCGCATCATACATGGCAGGTTTACCTTTGCCTCATCAGTGGAATGTTGATACAGTTAGCAGCAGCTACGGCAGCAAACGGCACAAAGCGTCCTACAAGTGGCGAGATGTGCTACAGTAGGGGGAAAAGAAACAGCCCAGATATCACAGCTGTTCGGGACTTTTGTAAAGAAAGTTATATAAAAGTTTTACATTTATATTAAAATCAAACTTAAGCATTATATTCATCATTCAGCATGTGCTTGACTGACAGTCATGGAATATTAAGGAAATCTGTGTTTTTTCTAATGTTCATAACTCTTAAGATTATCAAGCTTAAGGTTAAAAAAAATTTTTCTTGTCATGTAAAAGACAAACGCTAACCAAAAAAAACTAACATAGAAAGTTAAAGCTAACAAACTCTAATCTTGTGAGAGAAGCTAAATTTACAAATGAACAATAATCTTGTGTTTAAAAGCTACACTAAGAAGCAAATTCGATCATAGCGAGTAAACGTGAACGCTAACTAATGCACAAATGTTAGCATTAGTATTTTTTATTTAGTACCTTTTAGTGTTAGTGTTCATTTGTTAGTTTAGCTCTTACTCACAAGGTTAGCATTCATTTTTTTACCTCAGTTTTTACTTACTATGCTAATGTTTATTAGTTAGCTTAGATTTAACTCCCTGTTAGTGTTGTTTAGCTGAGCTATTTTCCACTATGCTAGTTTAGTTTGACTTGCGATGTTGGTCTTCATTAATGCTTTTACTTGCTATTCAAGTTTACATCTGTTAGTTTAATGTTTATGTTCAGGTTTTAGCTTTTTACTCACTATATATGTTGCTGCTTCTTTGCTACTTTTGCTTTTACTTGTTAGACTGCTAAATGCTATAAAAGTGTTAGTGTACAATGTAATTTCTCCTCACTGTTTCTGTTGATCAGCTTCAGATAACTATAAACTTAATCAATGTATTCAAAGAGAAAGACGTTTGGCCAAAGAATAATGCACAATAGTCCTCATGTGAGGCTCATACAAAGATATTTAGACAATGCATGAGGAGTGTTCAAGTCAAACCGGGACTTTTGATTGTACAGAATAACATAATATAGAACTCCCTTTATTTCCCTACTGTATATAATCCCCTGCTACACTAATCCCAGTCTTTCACTAGTGCTTGGATACCATATAGATAGCCATGCTCAGACTGCCTGCTTCATGTCTGTAATGCTGGCCTCACAGGAACTCATTTAATGTCCCAAACAAGTAGAAATGGCTTGGAACGAGGTCAGGAAGTCCCAGTTTGACATGAACGCCCGGTTGCAGTTGGAAAATGTCATGTCTTCATATGAGGACATTCAGGTCTCAAGAGGATAAAGCAGATTTTGATCAAATCTATATGAAAAGAATGAAGCTTAAGTAAGCCTTCTAAGCCTTCTAAGCTCCGCCCACTTTATATCAAAAGGAATAATTCTGTTAAAAAAGATGACATATTATTCATACTTCGTACTCCATATTGTGGCCCACAACTCTTACACTAACATCAGTAAAATAGAGATTAAACAATCAAATTGTTTCTAGGAGGATTAAAATCTGCATTTGCACATAACAATGACAGACTGCATGAGGTGAAATCTATACATATAATAAAAATGTATAATTTATTAATAGAACACATCAAGATGGTTTTTAGAATTTTTTTCTGTCACATCACGATAATAAAAACTATATTATTTGGTGTATTTGGCTGAGCTTGAGGTAACATATAGGCTTTTTTTCATCGCAGTCGGCCCACAGGAAAAAAAGGTATGCTATTTTGAAATTTAAAATGAAAAACACCCTTATATAAAAAAAAATAATAAATCGACCTTGTTAAAATCATTAGTTCATCTCAAAATTCAACAGATGGCGCTGTATATTTTTAATATGCGCCTATGAGTGTGAGAGAGTGCAGTTAAAATTTACTTATGAAAAGCCATCTCACACCTTCATTCCGCACACTTCATGGTAACCACGTAAAAATTTTTCAACAGATGTCACCTGCCTGGAAGCTACAGTGGAATGGAAAAGTACATTTTGAAAAACGTGTTCACGAGTGTGCAATTAAATTCCCCACAAAAGAAGTCCCAGGCACATCTAGTATGATGAATAAAACCACTATGGTATTCACTGTGACATTTTGTATGCAAAAGCAGCCTGCTCTTACATCAGACCTCGAGTCTTCCTCTCTGCCCGTGCATATGCAAGCACACAAGCGTAGAGGTTTCGAAACACCATACCTTTGCTAGTGAGTTGAGTCCCAAAGCCGTGGCCACAGCTCCTGTTGTAGCCGAGACATACGCCATGCCGAGCTGACTGGACACAACCGATTAGGGGGTCAAAAACAACATCAAAAGTGTCAGGAAATATATTTAGAGAGGGTTGAATGAAACAGCAACTCACTTTACTGTAATGGGAGCGTCACCACTGCGGTTGGTGTAGTTGACTATTGCATTGAAGGACTGATTGATCCACTGCCAGAACAGCACTGCAGGGGTCGTCCTGGTGTTGGGGACAAAAATAAATAAATAAATAAATAAATAATGTCATGTTTAACATAATACTTCATGGACCACTTAATTAGGAACACCTGCACCTCTGCTTATTTGTGCAATTGTCCAATCAGTCAGTCATGTAGGAAAAACCATCATGTAGAAAAAAAATCATGCAGATACAGGCCAGGAGTTCCAGTTAAAGTTTATATAAAATGTCACAGTCGGGTTGTTGGCATGGTGGTTGACGCCAGATTAAAAGTATGGTGCAATAAACAAATAAAAAAGGGCCAGCAAGTGACAGTTCCATGGACAGACAAGGTCAGGGGAGAACAGCCATGAAAGCAACATGGTAAGTCAAGTAACCACTCTGTGCACCCGTGCCGAACAGAAAAGCATCTCGAAACGAAAGGCAAGCTGATCCGTGAAGAAAAGAAAAAGACTGCATCAGTCTGGCAATAAAAGGAATCTAAAGGTAGAGTGGGTTTCAGAAAAAAATGAACAGCTGAAGAGTGAGGGCAAACAGGTATTTTACCAATATTCAATTCATTTTTATGAGCAACCTCAAAATTACATAACACAAAAATAGTGACTAAATAAAACTGATGCTTTTCAACATTCAATATATTCTTTAGAGGTATCATTAATTTTGACACATTTTCAAAAAAGAATCATAAACATGATAGTTATGAGAAAGCTGTAATGGAAGTGTTGATTGACAGGAGAGAATCTCATCCCTCAAACACAGACAGCACCCACTTACACACTCATGGATTCAATGCTATGGGTTGCATTGGCATAAAATAGTGTAGAGCTGCAGTGTTTTATTATTTAATGGTTTATATCCCTCATTCCCTCCAAAGCAGATTCCCACCCACGACTACCAATCAGAGAGGAGGAAGACTTCCACGTTCATCCTCCTAGACACATCAGAGACACTCTTCCACAATTATGAGCTGACAGAACAGCTGCGTTCGGTTAGCACTGCTCTCTCTGAGTGACAGCAGTGAATGTACCACCTCCCTGAGATCATGGAATTCTCTGCTCTGTAAGCATGTCATCATCTGGATTCCACCTTAATACACGACTAGGAATTAAGAGTGTTTTCAAGTGGTCCTGGTTCTGCTCACCTGTAGAAGGTCATCATGCAGCCGGTGATGGTCATATTCATGGGCACCTGAGCGGACATGCGGCCGATCAGCAGCATCTTCTCACCCGTGTCTGGATGGAACGCGGAGTCAAAAATGTATTTGGCCCTCCAGAGCTCATCTTCTGTCAAACCCGGGGACACCACTCCCTGCCTGGAAGCAACAGTGGAATGGAAAAGTGAAAATAAGAAGTAAGTTTAACATTTTCTTTCAGGTATATGTTCACACTTGGTGCAAGGCTTAATTGTAATTCAGTACAAATAGTTTTTTTTCCCCCAGTAAGAACACCTTAAATACAGTTCTCTTCGACAGCTTATTTTCACTCTGAGTTACCTGTAATCCTGAACGATCCTGCGTGCTTTCTCGAGCTCCTCGTTGGACAGCAGAACGTTGCGTGGGTCTGTGACGGTAAAGAAATGTTTGGCTCTGCCCACGATGGTCCCCTGATCCCAGCGCGGCTCTTTGATGTTTATCGAGGTGGAGAGCTCGGCCGCCATGCTGCCAACACAGAAACGGAAGGGTATATAAGGCTCTGCTCTACTCACATCGTGGGGAGGAACAGCAGGTTATACTCGTTCTGGTTCCCATTTATTAACAGCCTCAGGGCCATCAAGCTGGAAAGAAAAATGGTTTTGGGAAAGCCTCTGCCACGCAAGGAGAGTCATGATGAGAGCGTTCCCTGTATCAATAGTGACATCAACTGTCTGTGTCCTAAAATAACACCGACTAAAAATACACTGTCATGCTTTTTGTCTGGATTAGAGAAGTCCTGAATCAGCACGGCGCTGCTATGGAAACGGGTGAGCTGAACGTCTGAAATCAGCTCCGTTTGATAAAGCCTGCTGCTCTCTCTCTCATATGAAGTGAATACGTCCTGTATGTTAAGAGTATTATCGATAAGCCAATTAATAACACCTACCTACAGTACCTCAAGTCATAACATTGAAAAAGAAACACTATACAATTATGTATACTTTATGTTAAAACGTAAACCATTGTTTTGAGACATCGATAAAGGTAAACAGAGTCCCTCATCCTTTATGGAGGACCATTCAAGCGTTTATCAGACGTGTGAAACTGTGAATAGTCGACCTACCTCGGGTGTATAAAGTGCTCAAGGTGAGATCAGCAAGAAACTAAAATATGGCCATGTTCTCCAATTTGTTATTTCTCTGACTCTCACTGCGCACTTTCAAGACACCTCCGACCCCAGACGCATGTGGACGAACATCCATTCATCAGTGATTACCAACGAGCAACACAGACTCTACCGTCCAACACTGCCATCCTCCCTGGTGAGCTGAATCATTTCTACGCTTGCCTCGTAAAAACATGTTGACGGCTCTCCTGTTGACCCCCCTCTCTCACTGTCCACATTAGATGTGTACAGGGCACTAAACAGAGTAGACGCATGTGCTGGCCCTGACAGCATACCAGGACGTGTGCTCAGTGCATGTGCAACCATCGGTACAGGTTTTCACTGATATCTTCAAACTGTCACTGGCTACTGTTCCCACATGTCAGAATAATCTACACATATACAGTACTGATGCCTCCTACACTGCTAAAACATTTAAACCACTTACTATATACAGTACCTTTTACATGTAATACATCAAACAACTGCATAACATATTGCTCCCTATTATCCACACACATATATATATATATGATATATTCTACCTACTGCTAGAATATTGGCCATAGATATGGCGGGTCATAAATGTTTTATGTTTAGCTAAATACATAATTTTAGTTACAAAGAAATCAAATAATAAACCAGCCGGCATTATGAAATAAAAATGGGCCTAAAATAAAATCATGTGGGACACCACCTATTAAATTTTAACTTATGAAGAAATGTTACAATTTTTTAGTCTATTAGGGAACATTAATGCTAACAATTAACACAAGTAATGATCTGTCCAAATATTTAAACCAGGCAAGATCCTACCGGTTCATCTTTCCATTTTCAAGTCTCTTGCCTCTCTCTCATTCATTCTCTATACCGCTTTTCCTGTACAGCCTGGAGTCTATACCAGGGCAAAAGCAAGGATAAATACTGGATGGTCATCCATCACCGCTTACAAGCACACACACTCACATTATAGGGCAATTTGGTAATTAGCCTAATTTGCATGTCTTAGGACTGTGTGAGGAAACCGGAGTACCCAAAGGGAAACCCACCGAACATGGGGAACACATGCAAACTCCACGTACACTGACTCAAAGGTGGGACTCGAATCCCCGACTCTGGGGGGTGTGAGCCCACAGTGCTAATTACTACGCCACCATGCAGTGCAAATCTATTCACCCAATCTTTATTCTTAATAGTATCAAATAGTGCACTAAATTCCAACAGTAACAAAACAGAAACGTATCCAAGTCCAAAGCCAACCGTGATTCTGTACTATACTGTACACAAAAGTTAAGGAATTGTTATACATAACTGAATAAATCTGCCCCTCTATCTTTACTAGTCACATGGTTGAGAAGGTAGTCCGAGTTAATTTCGGTACCGCTTCGGGTTGCATGTATGTATGTATGCATACATACATCAGGTTGCATTCCTGTGTGTTTATGTGCAGGACTGCAGGGAATGCTCACTGGCTCAGTTTCAGATCTCATCATCTACAGTAGACCGCTTATCCTGTACAGGGTTCTTCCGAGGAGACTTTGGTCATCAGGCAGGGGACAGGATGTTAATCCATCGAAGGGCACAGAAACTACGGGCAACTTGGGAACGCCAATTAGCCTAACCTGCATGTGTTTGGACTGCAGGACGAAACTGAAGTATGTATAAGAAACCCAACAAGTAAGGGGAGAGCATGCAAACTCCACGCACACAGACCAGTGGCGGGAATCAAACCCTTGACCAAGGAAGGGCAAAGCCACAGTGCCGACTAGTTTTGGGATCAATTTTCTTTTTTACAAGGACAGGATAAGGGCAGGTGATTATTGTTGCTGGTGGTGGTGATGGTTAATCAAAAATTTTGCCCAGGGTGCCAGATAAATCAGGACTGGCACTGTGTAGATAAATATATATTCACTTAAGAGTGAAGGAACATGTATTTTATGCGTCCGGCATGTATTGTATTCACTAATAGTAAAAGATGCTCTAAATTTCCACTGTGTCTACAGAATCCGTATATTTGCATGTCATACTGCTTTGCATGATTTACGCTAGTTTTTTAAAATTTATTTTAAGCAAAATGCCCTGAAGTCTGAATATATATTACTGTGTTATTCAAAAAAGTTCTGTTTTATAAATCCACTGTGTGTAGTATACAGTTTATCTGTTTATACTGGATTGTACACAGTCCATCCATCTAGAAACCTCTGTAGTCCAACTAGAGACCATGGAGGCCAGTTGTGACCATTGTATTTATTCCCATTTTACGACAGTGGAAGACCTTTGGTTAACATTTTATATAAAAAATAAAACACAGTATACTGTAGATGCTAATTTTCTAACACAGTAATATAATACAGTGTGTGCCAAAGAAACTACCGTACTTCTGAAGTTTATGCAATATGTAATCTTGCTTCCCTAAAAATGTAAAGCTGCTAACTTCAGCCGTTTTGGAGAGTTGATTTTTATATGTGCCTCAAAAATTACCATTTTTCAGCGTTATACTCTCTCACTTCAAACAATAATCATTTACAATACAAATTATTGATATTTCTTTATGAGTATTGATACAAAAATTAGTGTAAGCTTCATATGACCTGTAAAAATTGTTGCTTAAATTAAAGCATTGCGGTTTTTGGTAAAAGATTAGCAAAGCAAAAAATCTGTAGTGTCCGTAACCATGTCAAATTCATGTTGCAATATCCTAACAATTTGCCATTTTAAAATAATACACTTTTTCAGAATTATGTCTTTTCATGTGAAATCTAAATTGGCCAAGTTTCGTCTGAATGACAATTAAGATCATTTCAAGATTTTGAATTTTAAAAAGTTACAGACACTTAATAAAGGGGAATGAAATTGTATTTAGCAAATTTTTTCTTTTTAGCTAATAAAAATATAAATGTGTTTTTGTATTTACAAAAAAATTAAGCATGGATCGGGAGATAAGAAGTAATTAGTTATATCTGAAAATGTACTTTTTCACCCTAGGTGAGACACTTTTTGGCACCAATACCACGTTATGGCCGACAGTATTTTAATCATTTGTCACCACATGCAAACTCTTTTCTCCAGCAAGGCAGTACGAATCTAAAAATAGATTAGCTGTAAGTCAGCGTTCTCTAATGCAGGACCTGAAGAAACCCAAGGCACTGCACAGCTGCTCAAACACACATAATTCGCCAGCTCATTAACCCATCATGTGGTTAAAACAGGTGTTGTTCTGCGTTCTAGTGCTCCATATAACTCAACAGAGTGAAAACTAAACACACTTGGAGGGGAAGTTAACGGGTTGTGTGTGAATAGGTAAAAACAAAGGAAATGCTTCTTAATTCTGAATGCCTACTCAAAAATTCTGGAAGGTTTGAGTTCAGTATGTGACGTCAAAACAAAATGTCTGCTCATGGCATTAAGAGTAAACAAAGTAGCATTAACATATTGACTTGCTAAATCTAATGCATCGACTATACAGTTTAATATTTACAGTGGTACCTCTGCATACTCGCCTTTCGCAGGAAATTTGCCACGACATTCAAGTAAACAAACCGAGCCGAGCCGAACGCCGGTTAAGTATGACCGGGAGCCGTTCAAAACTAGTTTGCGTCAGCGGAAAGCCAAGCGAGTTTACACCTTTTTTTTTTCTCACTTTATTTTTTTTTTGGCATTTTCTGCATGATTTAGTGAAGACATAACACCAAAGAGCCCATGAATGTTAGCAAGGACGGTAGCAAGAAATAAAGGGAGCCACTTTCAGTTTCGTTTTTAAAGTAGACAGTGCCAAGAGGAATCATAAATTCAGTTTAAGTGAGGTTTAATGTCTATTAATTTCACATTTCACTTCATTTACATGTATTTTCTAAATGTTTTGATTGTTTTTATATGCAAAGTATATGATTATAGTATTGGAAATTGTTAATATATTGATAATATTTTTGGGTGGCTGGAATAGATTATCTGCATTTACATCATTTCCTATGGGAGAATGTGTTTAAATAACTCACAGTTAGCAAGCTAGCTTAGTAGCCTACTAACAAAAGCATATAAGAACTGAACAAATACTCCATGATGTCACATATAATTTTTTTTTCTTTTTCTGTTTGTTTGTAGGTGGGTTTTGAAGCCCAAATGTGGGCATATCGGCAGGACAAATGGAGCCTGACTGGAACTTACCTTAGTTACCACAAAATTGCTAGCTTAGCTTTGGCTTAACTCTAATGCTAAAGTGGCTGACATCAATTTATATGCCAACTTTGCATACTTTGCATTTGACTAAACTCTCAACTGTCACCCTCAGACATTTCTTGTGGTAACTTAAGCTACAACGATTCCTGTTAGCATGTTAGCTAAAATGATGCATCGCAGACAGCTAGCAGTTTGAAACCTTCTGCATGTGTGAAAGGGTTTCTAGGCTGGAAAAAAGTCTTATCTCATATAGTGTTAATTAAGTACAATAATTAGGGGACAACAATGTAATTGAAGAGGGTTTCGTGTCTGTTTAACTCATAAATGTTTTAGAATTATTCCATGAATTTCTGCATTATACCCGCGATAAGCACAAACAGGCTGAACTGAGGGATTAGGGTAACAGGTTAACGAGAATTTGTTCAGAAACCGGATTACATTTGTGCACTTCTCACATGCAAACTCCTCGCAGAAACATGCCCAGGCTGGTTTCAGTTTTCTTTTTTTCTCTTATTTTCACCATCCTGAATTCTGTTGCTTTCATAATTTCCTACTTTTCCTATGTGTTTCCATCATGTTTTATATAATCTTATAATGATTCTTATTTTCTTTTATTGCTAAGTTTTTTTTTCTGAAGCAGTGTTAAATTCTCAATCCTGTTTTAATCATAAAGTGTTCATATATCTGCTATAACAGCTTCATTACAGCACTTTATTTAATACGTCCTCGTTTCCATAGTAACCTAAACATGGACTTGTGGATGCTGTAAATATAATTCTAATAAATATTTGATTTAAAATGTGGTATTTAGGGGGGAAAATCAAATCGTAGACACAGGTAGGTTTTCTGTAAGGTGATGTTAGTTGCTACTTTTCTGGAAGGAGTCTCCAGTATCAGCCTCAAGCAGAGAGCTTTATCGTACAGTCCAAACAGTCTTACAACGTTCACATTCACCAGCTAGAACAATTACGATTCGTTGCTATCCAGGACACATTGAGACACTTTCACGTTCACACTAGAAATACTGTGATATGTGGTTTGACTAAACAGATCAAAACATGTCTAACAAATAGTGTGGAATATGTGGTCAGTCAGATTTTAGATAATACAGTATATTACATAGTTTACCTAATAATATTACATTTTTCATCTAAACTTAATTTCATGTCTTTGCTTATACTGGACATGAAGTCGTATTCGGCTTACGTATGTTTGGCCTATACTTATAAAATCGAGCAGCCAAAAGACTAACAACAAGAACTTATATAATTATTTTATATAATATATTTTAGGGCTGGGCGATATGGCAAAAAAGTAATCTCGATAATTTTTGGCCCATATTGAACGATAACGATATATTTCGAT
>JAQMYL010000012.1:7599991-7610683 GCA_030014365.1 Clarias pachynema | reverse complement strand
ATGTCTAGAGCTTTTCATCGTTTTTAAAATCAAATAAATCGCGATTCGATATGATATCGTTTATCGGCCCAGCCCTAATATATTTCATACCTATATTCAGTAACCCTGAGCTCGGTTTGACGTTCGCCGTAGACGTTATATAGCCTTTTGTTACAGACACTGAGGACGCTGCCTACCCCTGCCTGTCGTATGTGCTGTCACTGTAGACGCTCTGCAGTCTGAGCCGGGGTGTCAGTAGCTACGAGCTCGGCCTGATGTACCCGGTTTTTTTTTTTTTTTGCTGTAGATGACGCTGCCTGCTGTTAGATTCGGTGAGGAACGCCTGTCACACGCTTACAGTATGACATAAAAGTTGATGATGTCCTGTTAATTGTGCTATCGCAAACACCTCCGACCAAAAAAGCAAACAAAATTTTATTTCATTCTTTTACAGTCCCAAACTGAATACACCTTAGTTTAAACAATCTAAATGACTTAATTAATTCAATTAATCCTGATTAAAGGTATGTAAAGTAGCACGAGCATGATACAGTCACACAGCATGCATGTAAACTAATTACAACATACCATCTCACAAGGATGAACACGAGTTTGATTTTATTCAGGGCTTCAAAAATGCATTATTGATTCATGTTGGTTGTCGGAAAGCCAGCAGTGTTAAGTGCAGCCAGTGTACACATCTGGAATGAAATCAATTCATTGAGCCTTGAGTGATGCAATCTCTCAGGACTGTGTCAATGCAAGGAGCATACTGTATAACATGACTGACAAGAGGCCAAGGTGAATAAACACACACACATTTATCTTCATTCTTTATCCTAGTAAGGAATGAAACCTCCTGACTGCAGGATTAGATTCTCTCACTTGTGCTGAATGAAATATGAACAAGACACACTACAGCTGAACTTTGATCACAGAAACCCTGCACATGGTCTCCATCAGGTCCGCATAGGAGCTACACATTAACCCAGATATCAGTGCAAAACAGTCCGGCACTCATCCTCCGTGCGTTATGCAACACACACACACACACACACAGAGAGAGAGAGAAAACCAGAGCAGCTCTGCGTCTGTGCTGTGCGTTTAAACCCCGCATAAGAAGGGTGGAGAGCGCGCGCGCGCGACCAGTCTGGACTGGTTACACAAAGATTGGATGCATTGACTGATGTGTGTGTGTGCGCGCGTGTGTGTGCGTGCGCGTGTGTGTGCATGTAAAGAAAACACCACGTACGCAATGATAAAATGATGCAACCCTCCCTGGCGTTGCAAAACACTTCCAGATGTGTATCAGATTTGCGCAGCTGGATGACTTGCATGGGAAAAAAAACATATATATACACACACACACACACACACACACACACACACATATATATATATATATATATATATATATACACACACACATACAGAGAGAGAGAGAGAGAGAGAGAGTAAATGTGTGGTGAGACTCACAGTGCTCCTCAGCAGGTCAATCTCGGCAGTCCACACACTCGCAGTGCTGAATCTGAACTGGACACACGGGGGAGATCAGGCGCCCTCCATCGAGCTGCACCGTTTTACACCCGATTTCAAAGTAAAAGCCCCCTCTCCAACACTTTATTTATTTATTTTTAAGTAAACGATAAATGTAAGAATTTTTATTTCTGACCGGCAGGTGGTGCTGTAGTAGTTCTGACCGTTTTAGTTAATCTGCCTTATCAATATATTGTATATGTATGTGTATAGGTCTGAAAAAAAAAAAAAAGATCACTGCAATTTACTGCAGAAAACTTCTGTAATGTCATCAGGAACAAAGCTTTGCAAAAAAAAAAAACATTTAAAAAATTTTTTTAAAAAGCTACCCCACAGCAATGTAAAAAAAAAAAAAAAAAAAAACTGGTGAAGCGCCAAAACACATGAAAACTGTAATTGCAAATCGGGTTATTATTCCACCTAATACTCATTTCTTAATGTTATTTAGCCAAAACATTAAAACAATTTGTTTACAAATTATTTGCATTTTTTTATTTGAGTTATTAAAGCTTTTCTTTTTTCTTTTTTCAAAGCTTGTTTTTTTTTGTTTTAAAGCTTTTATTTTATTTTTATTTTTTCATTTTAAAGCTTTTATTTGATTACTTTTTTTCCTTTTTTCCTTATATTTTTTTGAGGGTTTTTTGTTTTTCTTTCTTTCTTTAATTTTTTCATTGTTTTTCTTTTTTATTTTCATTTTGTTTCATTTGAGTTATTAAAGTTTTGCAAATACTGCATGATCTTGGGTTATTTTGATGTTTTGTGATGTCATTTCCTTTAAATATACACTCTAAATAACATTAGTTATATTTTGAATTTAGGAGAAATATTGTCAGAAGTTCACAAAAAACTAAACAAAACTGTTCATCTCTCCAATACATGCACCTGTAAGAAAAAAAAATATTATTTTGCAGTGTTCTCCTATTTTTTTTCCAGAGCTGTATATATATATATATATATATATATATATATATATATATATATAAAAAAGGTTTTGTCTGTACATTAGTCAGAACTCGCTCTTTCAGTGATATTTGTCTGTCTGTCTGTCTGTCTGTCCAGCCACATTTCGTCACAGCATCACATAAAACTGGCTTGACAGAATTTAATGAAACTTTGCCAGTACTTCGATATTTACCTGAAGTTAAACCTGCGCCATAAATGAAATCAAAATGTTAAGTAGAAGTAAAGTTATGGGTAGTTATGTGCCAGATTATGTCATAGCATCTAGCGCTTCTTTGGACGAATTCGATAAGTCCCCTAGATACGAACATTCGAGTTACGAACTTTAAAAATAAGGTAATCCTTTATATGTGTGTGTCTGTGTGTGTGTGTGTATTATTTGTTTAGGAAATTATCATGATAACTCTACTCTATTTCTCTGTAAATCTCATAAATATTGGAACAAAGATACTTTTTTTTGTCATTTGCACACAACCAGACTGAATCTGAAATGAAACACTCAAGATGTGAGCGAATTCAAGACTTTAATTCAGAGGGTTTGACAAAAGTATGGCAATAAACATTCAGAAATTATAGCCCTGTCAAACCTTGCACATCCAGGGTCCAGGTTCGATTCCTGCCCGGGTTCGATTAATGCTGCATGTTCTCCCTGTGCTTGGTAGGTTTCCCCCGGGTACTCTGGTTTCCTCCCACAGTCCAAAGATATGCAGATTAGGCTAATTGTCGTTCCCAAATTGCTCAAACAGTAGTGTGTGTGTGCACATGGATGGCACCCTGTCCAAGGTGTACCTCGCCTCATGCCCTAACTTTCCTGGGATAGGCTCCAGGCCCCTGTGACCCTGTATACAGGATAAAGCAGAATAGACTATGAGCGAGTGAGTGAATTCTAGCCTGGTCATCTCCGACTAGGGTGAGGGGAAACCCCACACTGATGGGCGATGTAAGGCAGACAGTGAAGATCTTCTACAGTGGCCGCAAGCAGCGGAGGAGATCACCATTCTTCTGCACATCTGGACATCTGCAGACCTGCTTTTCTGGTTGAGTTCCTGGAGAAGGGAACTCTCAGCTCGAGAGAGAGGTTGATGGAGAGACTTCCAGCACCACTTCCAGCCTTAGTAAGGGGAAGTACAGTGGGTAAGGCACTGAATAGCAGATCGGAAAGGTCTAGGTTCAACACCAGCACCTCAAGTTTACCACTGTTGGGACCTTGAGCAAGGTCCTTAACTCTCCACTGCTCATATAAGATAAAATGTAAGTTGCTCTGGACAAGGGTGTCTGCCAAATGTCGTAAATGTAGTAACCCTGCATTCATAAACCTTTATTTTACTGTCTTTATTGCTACTGGATGTCTGGGATTTCCTCATTAAAGTATGTATGTATGTATGTATGTATGTATGTATGTATGTATGTATCTATCTATCTATCTATCTATCTATCTATCCTCTTAAGTGTTTTTGACTTTTTGACCTTATTGCTATGTTCTGTTTCCACTATAGATGCTTATACCAGCAGTGAGATTGTCTACACATGGAGGAAAGGTCTGGATAAGTCTGTAATCTATCTATCTATGAAATCTATCTATATCATACTGAGTCCTGTCAGGTTTTCCAATAGCGATATTAGCTTTGTCTGTGTCCAGAGAAATTTACATGGATTCCAGAAAGCTCTGATCATCATCATTATCATTACTATTATTATTATTATTATTACAGTATTGTTATTATTTCCCCTTCCACCACATATCCATACTCCTCTTGGCTCCTGGCTGTTGACCCTGTTTATTTCCTTGTTGCAAATTGACTAGATTGTGTGAAGTTTGTACAAGTTGTCATGAGAATTTCAAATCTGAACTGAGAAATGGTTCTCACAATTCAGAGAACCATGTTCTGATTTCTGAAAACCTTGCTAACACTTGCTAAATGTTCTGGCACCGTGCAGTTGCTTCATACTGTATCAATCATGCTTGTAGAAAGATGCTTCAGAATTGTGTTCATAAGTTTCCTGTCAGTCCTCTAGGCAATAAGTGGCCTTCTCTCATTCATACTGTACCTCCTTTGAACCATGCCCTGAGTCTCCTGTGCCACGCTCTGAGCTCTGCGCCTCCTGAGACACATTGTGTCGGCCTGAGCCGCGGTCAGTCCCGTCTCAACTAGATACTCCGCCCTCTCCATCCAACTCAGCAGCGTCCTCTGGCGCTGAGAATGTGCTAATGGTTCATTCAGGTGGATTTGTTTTCATTGCCCATTTTTGAGTGCATGCTTTCGCCTCCTGGGTTCGAGGATTTTGTGCTTGCTATCGCCGCCCGGGTTTGAGGATTTCCAAATCACGGCTCCATCCCTTAGACATATTTTCGTCTTGTTTTAACGCCCAGTTAGACCTTAGCCACCATGCCAATCCCTATAAGTGTGTGTATAACTAGGCCTGTTTTCGGGTATGCCTTTGTCTCGCATCTGTTTTGTGTATCTACAGTATCTTGTTCATCGCTATTGTATTTACAGTACTACTGTTTCTTGGTTTGGCTCATCTCTGGTTTTGTTCCTAATTATGTCATTGTGTTGGCTTATATTTTGTTATCTAAGTCTGTATTTACACTTGTGCTTGTGAGTAAAAGTCTGGCACTAAATCAAACGTCAGCTGCTGAAGGTCATACCGCTGTTGCATTATGTGTGCAAGGGCAAAATAAAATGCTAAATTGCCGTCTTGTGCTTATGATCTGCTTCCAGTCATTTGACAGTGACGGTGTTTGGAAGCTCCAGGTCTGATTGGGAAGTGGACACTTTCCTCAGAGTTCCGCCCTGAATAGGGACCCTCTCTAGAGCGAGGTCTGTATTCGCCAGGGGTCCCCCGGTCAGCTCCGGAGGGGTGCTGTCGATCGCCATTACACGACCAAAGAAATTCTGTTTTACACACACACACACACACACACACACACACACACACATACAGAGGTGCAAGGTTACTAAGTATATTTACTTTGTTACTGTACTTAAGTGCAGTTTTCACATACAGTTTGGCATGCAGTTTGTACATCCTCCAGCAAATATCTGTACTTTTTACTTCACTACATTCCTGTATTGCGTTGTGTAGCAAATGAAGATGTAATATCGACTCTTTTCTAGTTCTGAAAGGCTACAGTGAGCTAATACAAGCTCACTACTTTTCCTATGTAAGTAAAATTGAAGGTACTTTTGTACATTTGTAAATGAAGGAACTGTATTTTTACTTGGATAAAATGTTACCTATACACATTCCATACAAACTTAAATAATCCTTTTGATTGTGTAAAGCTGCTTTGCGACAATGACAATTGCTAAAAGCGCTATACAAATAAAATTGAATTGAATTGAATTACCTATGGTATCTCTACTTTGTACTCAAGTACAGAATTTGTGTACTTTGCCCACCTCTGCACAACGAGTCATTGTTTAATATTCGGCTGATGAAGACAAATAACCTGTAATTGTTAGCTGATTTTTTCTAAACAGCACACTTTAATTTATAGTCAGTTTTTTTTTTTCATCCGGCTATGGACGCATGCTATAATCAAAGACTTTCACTAAAACACACACACACATACAGTACACATACAAATCTTACAGTAGTCTGCAGGCCAGGGATCTGAGTGGGGTGAAAAATAAACCCCTCTGGTTTCTCTTTTGGACGTGACGACTCGATAGATTTTTCCTGAAGCATCTTTGATTCCTGAAGGAAACCAAAAAGACATAAACTCAATCTGGATGTGACACATTTAGATTAGATTAGATTAGATTAGATTAAAATCTGCAGTACTGAAATTAGAAAATAAAAACAGCAAGAAAGGTTTACGGAATAATGAGTGTTGCATAAAGTAAGTATTCACTTCCTAACCAAACACTGCCTATTAACTTTACCAAACTTTGTCCCAGATCTTGATTTTCATCATGTTGGTTGTTTAGGAATGTTTTCTAATGAATAAATGTAGTCATGAATATTAATCATGACTACATTTAACTTATGATGTGATTTCTGATGGCAAGCTTCTCGAATGAGAACTAATTTAAGGATTTCACATCAACAGCATGGGAGTGAAAACATGCATTTGCTTTTTTTTTTCACAATTTCTTCACAAATTATATAGATTTTTCTCCAGGTGTTAATATTATTTAACCAGTCTACAATCTGAATCACACACACACACCTTTAAGATGTTGTAGTTGGAAATCTTAGCAACGTGATGCTCCCAGGCCTTGGCTGTTAGCTCCTGCTGCTTGCGGTTTAACTTGATCTGCATGACGAACGTCAAACAACCGTAAGCCGTCTGGATCTGACGAGTGTGACATATGGATATGTGGGGGAAAAAAGAATAAAATTCACCTCTTCATATGCTTGTTTCTCCTGTTGGAGGTCCTCCTGCGCTTTCCGCTCCACAATGCTCTGCTGCAGTGAGGAGACATGTTTGGCTTTGTCTTCGCTCGACTTGGTGATGCTGCTGAGAGCCTCGGCATCCGGAGTGACGGGTCTCACACCTTCCAGCTCCAGCTCAGCTGTGACCTCGTCCCACACCTCGGCTACCTGCACACACACACACACACACACACACACACACACACACACACACATAGGCATTTTTAAGGGGGAATATTTGTCTGAAAATTTTACTTAACTCATTTGACATTTTATCCAATTAAGCTGGGTGTGTGACATTTACTTTGTGCTAGCAGTTTTATAACGTATAAAGTATCACACTCTCATGTCAAAGGAAAGTGGAACCTTGGATTACGTGCACTCGTAAAGCGAATCTTCCTATAAGAAATAATGGAAACTCAAATTATTCGTTCCACAGCCCCCCAAAAACTAAATACATAAAAATAATTAATACAAAATATAAACAAATTAACCTACACTTAGGTTTTTATTAAAAAATAAATCCCGATAGATAAGTGCTTCCGTTTATGCTCGCAGGCACTGTGTGACGCTAAAGTAAGAGGAGAGGAGGAATCAGACCCCTCCCCCTCTTCTCATCTTACACAGTAAAACTTCCTCCTCTTTTATTTGAGTTTCACACACACATTAACGGAAAGACTGTTTTATCAGAAAAATTAGCAAGGAACGCGCTAAGACCCAGCAGGGGAGATGATTACCAACAATTCCGCAGCGCAAGAGAGAGAAAAAACACTGGCTCAGTTGTGATCACGTGACGCTCGGCGTCAAAACAAGAAGCGCATGCGTGATACATGATACTCGGTGCTCGTAAACCAAGACAATGCTCGTTTTCCAAGTCAAAATTTACTAAAAATCATTGCTCGTCTTGTGGATCGCTCGCAAACCGCGTTACTCGCAATCCGAGGTTTCACTGTAAAGTACTTTGGTTCCGTAACAACATGTGTACATAAAATTAACAAAAAACTTAAATAAAACTGGAACAAATGTTTTACTGTCACAATTTTAAAATTCCCCTCTCGTCTGTTGCGACCACTCAGCATTCAGCATCACCAGTACACTAATCACCAGCCTGATCATCTGTCATCATCTTCACCTGTTTCTCACTGGTTCATGCCTTACGTTAGATGTTGTTTTTACGCTTTAATGATTCATAGGTCACTGTGTGGCTTAACAAATAAAAAACATTCCTCTGAAACTGCTCAGGTACAGAGACTCGAGTGAAAATCTTTTGACATAAGATGAGTAACAGAACACAGCAAGATGGTTTTTGGAATTTTTGTCTGTCTTTTTGTCCGTTTGTTTGTGCACGCATCACATAAAAACTTCAAAACAAGTTTTAATGGGAGCTTGAGGTAACACAGGCCTTGTTTCATCGCAGTCGGCCCACGGGAAGAGAAAATACGCTACTTTGAAATTTAAATGGAAAACACCATTATATCATAAAAAACGACCTTAAAAAATCATTAGTTCATCTCAAAATTAACCAGATGGCGTTGTACATTTTGTAATACGCGCTTATGAGTGTGCGATTGAAATCTACTTAATAAATGCAATCTTACGCCTTCATTCTGCGCACTTTACGGTAACTTGTTAAAAATATAGTTCATTCCAAAATTCAACAGATGGTTGTTGTACATTTTTTAAAATGCGCTTATGAGTGTGCAATTAAATTCCACGCGAATGAGGTCTAGTTGTCCTATAAAGTGTTAGAAAACAACACACTTTGAGACAGCACGATTTTTTGGTTTTATGCTTGAAGCTTACGCAATGCTAAACTGGAAGCAAGGACGTTTACTTGTTACTCCAGTACAAAAACTAAAGTAGCAACTTTTAAAAGAGAACACAAACTAAGGAATTAAGCATTTGTGTTTAAATCCTTGCAGCTATTGGAATAAATTAAAAGTAATTTGCAATTTTGTTCCATTTCCAGTGTAATGATTCTTTACAAGATCACAACACACTGTCTTTACTAACCTTGAAGTCCAAGTAACTGCTCACTGTGCTCAAGGTGATGGAGTCTTCAGCACTCAGACCTGGCAGATCCTCAAAGCCTGTCAACACAATCAGTTCTCATCAGCATCTGATGTCCGTCTGTCTTTCTGTCTCTCTCTCTAACACACTTACCTAGCCTGCAGAAGAAAGCGTAGATATTGGCACGCAGGTTTTCTGAGACGTCTACAACTGCGGCGCTCGGGCTGTTTGCCGGTATGGACTCCAGCGGCTGCTGCTCCTGATACATCGTAAGAAGAGGCTTCTTCTCATCTACAGATTGGAGAAGCAACAACGATTAATCAAGGCACTGACAAAAAAGTGAGCCAATGAAGTGAAAAAATCCTATGTGAAAAAGTAATTGCCGCTAAACTTAATAACTGGTTTTGCCACCTTGGCGACAACAACTGCAATCAAGCATTTGCGATAACTGGCCATGAGGCTTTTACATCACTGTGGAGTAATTTTCGCAGGCCGGCCATTCGGTCCACCACTGTTCCAAGTTTTTTGCATTTGTGTATACAGGTTGTCCCCCCGACTTACAAACAAGTTCCGTTCCGGGAGCACGTTCTTAAGTCCAATTTGTTTTTAAGTCCGACAAAGTGAGTCTTATATGCCTTTGACACAAATATACAATGTAAAGCATACTGTACCAATCCACTTGACTAAATCTCTGTCCCCTTTCCTCATGTGGTAAAAAAACTGTAAGGAAATTAATCTCACAGTGAAACATAACAGTGTTGTCTCCGCGCTTACTGTATAAAATACGAGAAGAATCCCGAACGCCATTTTGGCTCAGAGCTGTTTTCCACTGTATTGGACTGTGAACTCAGGACACTTTACAGGACAGTAATTTTCTATCATCGTGCTCCTGGACTGATTCATTGAAACCAATAAGGCCAACTCATTTTATTGTTGCCATTTTATACAGGCCGACTTTAGACATTTTATACATTCACTTACACTTGAAATATTGTATATAATTGAAAATATTGGTATCTGGTGCACTGTATTGTCTATTTTTTTGTACAATACATGTGAGCTACTTCCGTGGTAGAACTGGAAATAGGACCGCGGTCTGTTCGTATCTGTGGAAATCCGTAACTCAAATGTTTGTAAGTCGGGGACTACCTGTCCTGCTCCCACACTGGTTTCCTGAAGTCTCAAAGCCTTATAATTGTATTGGTAACTCTTTCCAGACTGATACATATCAATGTCATGTCATGTTATTATCTGTCCTTGTCAATTAGGGTCTATTCAAGTGATTCAACAGTTCTGGCAGAAATCACAGTCTATTTATGATTTAGGTGATCAAGGTCTATTCATTTGAACTAATTGTAATTATTTAAGTTAACTGTACACAATATGTTTCATTACTTTGAGCATAAGGGTTTACAGTGTAATATTAAATTTTTTTGGATCATCTTAATCATTTAAGTGTAGGAAAAAAATATAGGGGAAAAAATTAGGAAGGGGGCAAATACTTTTTCGCGGCACTGTAATTAAATTAATATTTACACAATCTATTCATATTCGCATCATAAATTTTATAAAAATACATTCGTATGGGAGTGCAGAAGGTTTATGACGGTTCTCCCGCATACCAGCGATTCGGCCATGCTGGTCTCTCTTGACTCCGATCTCCTCCTCCTCCTTCCTCCAGAGCTGCAGCAGCAGAGCCGGAGCCGTGATCTCTTTCTCTCCCCTCCAGGCCTGGACGTGTACCAGAGTTTTGGGGTTGTCACAGAGCTCCAGCAACGTCGCCAGCACCATACCCTGCATGCTCCTTGGGCTCGACTGGCAAGT
>JAQMYL010000012.1:7586945-7598284 GCA_030014365.1 Clarias pachynema | reverse complement strand
TTAGAGTCACCAGCCTCAGAAATCACCAATTAACAAACAGCACCTCAGATTAGAGCCGTTATGAAGGATTTACAGAGGATAAGTAGCAGATACATCTCAATATGAACTGTCCAGAGGAGAATATTACATATTTTGGATAAACGCCTTCAGCATTGCTTTATAATGTAGAAAGAAATAAAAAAAATAGGAATATAGACCATAGAGTTAGATCGTGATCCCAAACTTTTGATTGATTGTCAATTTTCAGGAACTACATTAAACTGGACAATTTGAACTTGTATATTTTCTTGTATTTGAATAAAAGCTCCAAGGAAACATCTAATAAACATAAACCGTGCTGCTACAGTATTGTAATGCAATGACTCTTAAGATGATGCTAGGTATTGCCAAAAGGGAAATGTCAAATGCTATCCACATGGCACACTGAGAACCGAATTATACCCCAGATCAGACTGTAATACTGAGTGATTTGTCAATATGATCTGCTCTGGATGTTTAGTTTATTGCACTGTGCTTTGTGCAGTTTGCTACCTTGCTGTGTGCACCAGTCCAGAAGCATGAGCACGCAGGTGTTGGCCTGACAAGTCATGTACTCGTCCAGCATGAGCGGTGCCACTGTGGCCAGGGAGGCCAACGCCTGCAGCTGCAGCTCCTCCTGCTGGACGGACGTCCAACTGCGCTGGACCTTCCCACCGCGCCTGCTCTCGGAGGAGTCAGGCCGGATGAGCAGCATCAGTGCCAGCATCACGCGACTTTCTTTAAACAGCTGCGGGAAAAAACAACCATGCACATACACATGCAGCATGCTCGAGTACAGAAACTGATCATGTCTTTTAAGCACTGAATCCTCACCTGAACAGCTGCTAGATCTTTGGACAGGACAACAAGCAGGTTCAGCAGCAGCTTCTTCATCTCAAAGTCCTCATTACAGAAGGTCAGCTTGAAGTTTCGGGTCAGAGGGTTATGCGTCTTCACTGCACGACAGAAACTCAAACTGCTCATATGTTCTATGAATATCTCATTATTTACAAGAGTATATATATTTTCCTCCGAAACTTACACTGGGGAAGGGTAGCGAAAAGGATGAGTTGCTTAGCAAACCCGCTTTCCTGTCAAAATCAAGAAGCGTGATTAAAACATTATTTCAAATACGCGGTATGCGGTAATGATGGAATAACGAGGCAATGGAATCAAAACCATCGTACTTACAATCAGCGGGGCGCTGGGGTTCTCTGCAATCAAGGTCGTAATTACTAGAAGGTCGTTGCGAAGCTGCCGGTCGTAGTGTCGGAAGCCGTTGAGAAGATGATGCAAGAAAGCCTCTTTTAGGACGCTGGTGTTCAAAACACACTCAGTTAGTCATTCTGGATTCATCTGACATTCAACACATTTTTAATATTTCATGCACTCAGTCCAATATTACTATTCTACTCTAGGCTAATTGTATTGTATAACATTTCTGCATATACAGAAAAAGAGCACTGTAAACATTTTAATATGCAAAATTAATTTCAAACACTGACACAAACGTCTTATGTTGCCTCCGAACCGAAACCATTTCATTTAATATATTAAGAACTTAAAAATGTAAAAATATATATATATTAAATACAGAGTCAGCCAAAAAAATTTATACACACTTCAGAAAAAGACTAAATTGTCTAAATTTTATTAATATACGTACATTATATATTGATATATATATGATAATATTATGATAATTATTATTATTAAATTAATAAAATATACATTATACTATTTTTCTTTTTCTGAAATGTGCGTACATTTTTTATAATCTTAGTAGAAGCTCGTGTATTAAAGCTACCTGCAGTGCAAAAAGAGTCTTAGCAAACGGAAATATCTTGAATCTAGTCAAAATTAACTATATTTTCTAAATATAATAACACAACAAACCAAATATTATTTTACTTATGCTATTTCTAGACAGATTTTGCTATTTTAAAGTGCAAATGTCTTGTTCTATTGTTCTATTCTATATTGCCTTTAAAGATAAATGTGGTCTAAAAAAACACTGACCTCTTATCAAATAAAATGCACTACAAAGTATTTACTCGTCTGCCTTCACACGCATATGAACTTGAGCAACATCCAATTCTTAATCCATAAGGTTTAATATGATGTTGGCCCCGCCCCCTTTGCAGCTATAACAGCTTCAACTCTCCAGTGCAGGCTTTCCACAAGGTTTAGGAGTGTGTTTATGGGAATTTGTGACCGTTCTTCCAGAAGAGTAAGAGCTTGTGAGGTCAGACACTGATGTTGGACGAGAAGGCCTGGCTCACTGTCTCCGCTCTAATTCATCCCAAAGGTGTTCTATCGGGTTGAGGTCAGGACTCTGTGCAGGACAGTCCAGTTCTTCCACACCAAACTCGCTCATCCATGTCATGTTGGAACAGGAATGGCGCCGTCCTCAAACTGGTCCCACAAAGTTGGGAGCATGAAATTGTCCTGGAAGCATTAAGAGTTAATTTCCCTGGAAGTAAGTGGCTGAGCCCAATTCCTGAAGAACAACTCCACACCAGTTCCAACAGTGCACAAAGCAACGTCCATAAAGGCATGGAGTTTGGTGTGGAAGAACCTTACGTGTCCAACATCAGCGCTTCTGGAAGAACGGCCAAAAATTCCCAGAAACACACTCCTAAACCTTGTGGAAAGCCTTCCCTGGAGAGTTGAAGCTGTTATAGCTGCAAAGGGGGCGGGGCCAACATCAGAACATATAAACCCTATGGATTAACAATTGAATGTTAACAATTGAATTAACAATTGAATCGAATACTTTTGCCAATATAGTGTATTATGAATATAGTCAAATATACCTTGTGCTTTCTACTATAAGTTTATCATAAAACAAATCTAAGCTAAGTATTACATTTTTAATGAATCCACTGGCATTTTGCTTCTTGCTAGAAATAAACGCAAAAAAATTGAGGAAGTCTTTATAAGGCTAGCAATAGGTTAAATAATCTTACTTTGGTTTATTGTAAACTAAGCATTAATACTAGATAAAAAAATTTAATATTCAGGACACTTTCAGTTGTTATAAGATGTGATATAATTTTTAAGGCGCACCATATTATGACTGCATAACCAAAGTGCACCAGTGACAGGTATATGTTAGGACCTGTTTTTGTCCCTGAATATAAAAAAAAAATTATCTAGTATTTTGTCCCTAATTATCTTATACCTAAGATACCTGATGCATGTATTAGTTTGTTTATGTGTCATGTCATTTCATGATGAAGATTCTCTTCGATACACTGTATAGTAGAAACTAAACTCTTTCCTCAAATGAAATACTTTTTGCTTTTTGCATTCTTATCTCAAACCACTAGTAAAGTCCTAAAAAATTATAAAATGATATTAATAGATCAGACTTCGATATTGTGGTTTTGTCAGTTAAAGCCACAGAGACCGGGTGAAGGATTTCCCATCCGTCCACTCTGTCTCCCCATTAGACGAAGCGCTAAGAAGCAGCACTAAACGCACATGACGCAGTCCATGTTGCTGAGCTGCTGGGTGACTTCCTCTCTGGACCCGTTGTCCAAAAGGTTCCACAGGATCTCGGTGGAGCGGAACAGCATCTGTCCGGATGGATCCGGCTCGTTCATGTGGAAGCAGATCTTCTGTGCTCCCTCTGCTTTCAGGATCAGACTACAGTTCACAGCTACAAGAATACACACAGTTATCCTGGAGTGTAAAAGAAATGACTCTACAGGGTAAACCCGGTTAAATGGAACATACTAGAAAACCTGGAGAGGATCTGCAGCGCCTGTAGGACCTGCAGATTGACTGCCAGCTGCTTCTCCAGGAGAGCCAGTGACATGAGCAGAGTTTCAGCCAGACCGCTGCGCTCTATCACCTCACGCCTGTACGCCAGGCTCGTCGGACACACACCTGCTCACGAAACAGCCAGTGTCACTTTGCTGGTTTGGTTTAGCGCTCCAAATATCATTACTATGTTTTGCAAAGACTCACCATCTCCATAGTGCTTTACTTTGTCCTGGGTGTAGAGTGATATGATAGAAGCACAGATTTGCTCTTGGACCATCGCGTCTGACACCCGCATCAGATAACCTGTCAAAATACCACCAACAACACAAAAATCCTCATCGAACGCATCCTGGTTAAAATAACACAAATTCAGACTCCATTAGAAAACCTTTAAAACTTATTCCAGGAAACAAAATGTTTTTTTAGATTTCCATGACATTTAGGAATAGTGTTGTTGTATAAGAGTCCTTCCTAGGCTCAGACCTTAATCTTTTTTTTTCCCTTAAATAAATAAACAAATAAATAAAGTAAGTTAGATAGTATATTAATTATAGTAAAACTATATTATATCTGCTTTATTTTAATAAATAAAAATAATGTTTTCTTTAAACAAATAAATAGGCTATATAAATAAATAAATAAAACTACATACAAAAAACACATACACGTATACACAAATTAATTACATACATATAAAGTATATGTATGTAATTATAGTTCAAGTATATTTGTTTTAATAAAAAATAATTATAATAAAAAAAACCTTAAATAAGCAAAGAAATAAAGAAATAAGATATGTTTGCATGAAATAAGTTATATAGCATAGTAATAACAGTAAAATAATAATATATCTGTTTTATTTTAAAATTAATAATAATGAAAAATATTTTCATTAAATAACTAAATAAAATATTTATGTATATATTACTGTATGCTATATAGTACAATAATTATAGTGAAATTATAGTAAATCTGTTTTATTTAAAAATGAATGATAAAAAAATACTCTTTAAATACATAAATATGCATGTAGCTAATAAGTTATACAGTATATTATAGTAAAATTATAGTGAATCTGCTTTTTATACAAATTAATAATAAAAGATGCTTTCTTCAAATAAATAACAAATTCAGACTCTATTAGAAAACCTCATGATAACTACAGGCTGAGTTTTTCTTATCAAACTGACCAACAGTCCAACATCAGTGACTCTAGCTGAACTGTTTTTAAGTATTTAAGAGGCGGAGTTAGCAACACTATTAATGCTGATTGGTTAAATTAACGCAAAAAACAGCTTGCTGTTGGTGATGCTTTGTTTTAGTATCTAAGAAATCCTGATGGTTTGACTCTCACGTACCCATCTGAGAGAGCGAGTCCGTCACAGCGCCGGCGAACTTCACTTCATCAGATGTCTTCTCCTTCAAGAAGGGAAGCCTGCGAGAAAGAGAAAGCTGTGTTAGGATCCTACTCAATAACCAACGGATTATTACTATAAAAGAAAAATAGTGACATTAATTAATTAATTAATTAATGAGGGATTTTAATCTGACCTGCATATGTGTAAGAGGTCACACAGCATGGAGGCGTACTCAGGATGTTCTTCTGATCTTTCCGCACAGATGTTTAAGATCTGAAAGATGTCCGAGAGGTCTTTGAGGAACTTAAGTCGCATGGATTAAGGTAAATTCTGAGTTGAAAATTTTAAACATTGAGAAATGTAACATTTATACATAGTATAGATAGATAGATGATTTAACAAAGACAAACGAAACAAGTGAAAATCTCATCCTCTTATTATGAATCTACGTAGCTGAGGTTTTGAGAAAGGTGAACACGCTGTAATTGGGCTCAAGGGGATCAGTGATGAGGTAGTTCCAGTTCCCTCTAGGGTGCAACGAGTGTTTCACAGATGATAGATAACGTCAGAGAATGCAAACGCTGAGAAAACCTCTGTCGAAGTTAGTTAGGACGATTTATGAGCCACTTGAGAGTGCTTTCCTTTATTATTATTTTAAATTTCACATTTTAAATGTTTTTTTTGGGGGGAGATTTATAATTCGGTGAGGATACATAGCCATTCTGGCATCTCTTCACCACTCGCTTCAAGGCTGAGATGTGCCGTTCTTTCAGGGCGCTCTGCGAAATAGAACAAAACATGTTAAAGCAAAATTTTTAAAAACTTGTCAATTGCAAATTCCTTGGCACCCATTAAGAAAGCACTCTAAACCTGGAGCAAAATGTTCCTTGTAAACCTAAAGCAATTAGACACACTGTATACCTTTTACATCCAACGTATTAGAGGGTGCCAATATTTTTTTAATTAGTCTGTTTAAAAGGAATTTAACAGTGAAATTGACAGCATAATTAAGGATAAAAGTGAGGATTTAAGACAGTGATTAGATATAGCAATGTCTAGCTATATTACTTACTGATGTATTTTCCTGAAGCAGGTTTATAACACGGGGTAGATCAGGATGCCTCGAAGCCTGAAAAACGCAAGAATATTTCCGGGAACTTGTTCCACAGAGTTTTGTTGACAGTAAAGACTAAAGACACGTCCTCTACCTCCTCTCCCTTGTAACAAGACAATCTAGTTCCTTATTGACACCCTATTACTGAATATTTGAAGACATTAACCTCCACCCACTCCATAATCACACCAAGTTATAGATATTAATATACAGTAATTATTATAGATATTAATATACAGTATGTCTATACAAATGTCAATATGCATGTCCGTATGACACTCAACAACTTCCATTATAATAATTACAGACATCACTAGCAAGAATAAAACACTTTGAATTATAGTGTGCTCAACATTTTGTTGTAGTTTCTTTTTGTTGTTCTATTTAAAATAAAACAAACAAACAAACAAAAAAAAACATATCTCCCTAATCTCCATCAAATATCCCTAGTTCAAAGCTTATTTCAGGAAACAAATATTTTTCAGTGTTTTTAGAGCTGTGTTAGTCCTTCAATGTGTATCTGAGTGCAGGGACGATACTAGGATCAGACCTTTAAAGGGTCTATTATTAATAATACATTTTTCTTATCTTTAAATAATTAGATAAAGTAAGTAATATAGTATTATAATATAATAATTACAGTAAAATTAATTTATAAAAATATATGTTTTATTAAAAAAAAATAATAATAATAATATTTTTTAAATAAATAAATAAAACATGTATATTTATGTAATTATAGCAAAGTTATAGTATATTTTAAATCCTTAAATAAGCAAAGAAATAAAATATGTTATATGTAAGTTATATAATATAATAATTATAGTAAAATATAATATATCTGTTTTATTATTTTTTTTAATTATAGAAATACTTTCTTTAAATAAACAAATACTGTAAATAAAATATGTATGTATATACCATAATAGGTTATATAGTATAGTGTGGTAATCATAGTAAAACTAGTAAATCTGTTTTTTTATGTATAATAATAAAAATATTTTCTTTATATAAATAAATAAATAAATAACATACATTAGCAGGTAAGTAAATAAATAAATATATGAGTAAATAAATGATTAAATACCTACATAAATAAGTAAGAAAGTAATTAAACATATAAGTAAATAAGCAAATACATAAATAAAATACACTTAAAATATAAAAATATGATTTTAAAATAATCATACATCATTATAATCTATTTCCAGTCATATTTTAATTATTCTATATTATATAAGTATAAATGTTTAATCTTTCTCGACACAGAGATGCACTCCTGCCTCAACCACTCACTCCTACAGCTTTAAATCACTCACAGCTTTTTCTTATTCTCTCCCTCCACACTGTAAATGACCTCCAGCAGTTTCCCCTCACTCACCTCGGTTAATTCCGGACTCTTCCCCGTCAGTGTCGGTCTGATGAGCTTCACTCTGGGAGTGTGTGTGTGAGTCCTGGAGCCTGTGCTGGATCTGACTGAGGTCTTCACCCGCGCCCCAGAGGACGAGCTCATCCCGGAACCACCTGCACAAATCAAACACATATTCACACAGCACGGCCACAACCACAACACCTTTAATCCGCACGACCGAGGATATTAATCATCAGTATTAGTATTAGTAGTAGTAGTAGTAGTAGTATCTTACATGCAATAGTTCACTAAATAGTTGAATCCGTGCTCTTCGCGCGCTCACAAGGCGGCTGTAGGTGACAAGTGTTTACAAGCAGCACGCGCAACCATCCCCATAGCAACCGACCCAGCCTACGGAGCGCAATAGAGGTCAAACTGTCATCTGACTCAGCTGTCAACTGAAATCCGCGTCAATGGAGGAATTAATATGAAGATGTCGCGTTTGTTTGTTTGATTGTTTGTTTTACATTATTGTTGCTTTTAGCATTTCTTTTAACTATTATTCAGTACATTTCAGCAGAAAGACAAAGCCGTCTATCAGGCAATATGAAAAATCAGGCAAATTTTAGTTATTTATTAATTTATTTGTTTATTTATTTAACATAACTATATGTGGTTTTACTTATTTATTTGTTCCTTTATTTATTTTATATAAATATGTGTGGTTTCATTTATTTGTTTATTTATTTATATATTTATTTTACATAAATGTCTATGTGTTTATTTATTTATATTACATAAATGTCTATGTATTTATTTATTTATATTACATAAATGTCTATGTATTTATTTATTTATTTATTTTATTCATTATTCAACATAAATGTGTGTGGTTTTTATTTATTTGTTCATTTATTTATTTTACATAAATATGTTTGGGTTTTATTTATTCATTCATTTTACATTCATATGAGTGGTTTTATTATTATTATTATTATTATTATTATTATTATTATCCTGTGTTGTTCATCATTTTTCCAGGTTTCACGGCAATCCTGATCAGAATCAGGCTGTAATTGAAGGTGAGTGAATTATTTTCTTTAATGCTTATCTTGTGTGCTAACCCAACACACATGCTCACCATCTAATCATATACCAGCGTCAGGTTGGAAATCCCAATCAGATTACTTTAATTCAATGCAGATTTATTCATCGACCCCTTTACAATAGTCATTGTTGCTAAGCAGCTTTAAAGAATAAAAAATATATGGGAATGAGTTTGAAAAGTGTGAGTAAATGTGCATAAATCATAATAAATCGTAATAAATCAACCCGAGAGTGATGATGGAAAGGGAGAATCTCCCTGAGATCCTGAGATCGCAGTAAGAAGAAACCTTGAGAGGAACCAGACTTAACAGGGGATTCATTCTCATTTGGGTGATAACGAATAGCAGGAATTGATCTGCAGTCATATTGTGTGTTTGGAGGCTGAAAGTTCAGTATAACAGGAGATGTGTTTAAGTTAATATGGAGTCCAGTTTCATTATCAGCGAATGATTGTATTGTCACTACATGATACAGAAACTAGTTCATGCTTTGTCACTTCTACAGTAGGTTGGATTATTGTAACTACTTCGAATGTCTTTGGACTGTTGGAGGAAACTCACCAAGAAAATACAAACCCTTGATACACAGACCTGAGGTAAGATTTAAAAACTCACCTTAGTGCCATATTAAGCGACCTGATTATTGTATGATGAATATTATTAGTAGTCGCAGCATTAAGGGTCCAACAGTGGAGTCAAACTGGGGACATTCTGATCAGAAGTCCAAGCATTAAGTCATAATTACGAGGTATTAAGTCATGATTATGAGATAATTTCTGCTATTACTTCTTTCTTGTGTGAATGCAATGCTTTTATTTTATAATTTGAGATAAATCTGCGATGAGAACGCAGCTCCTGACTTTTATTTTGACGTGTATTATTGTCTGTCTAAACCGGAAGTTATAGTAACGTTACACGGTTTAAGGTCGGGCTCCTTTTCTTCCTGTTTTAAGCTGGAGAATTGTCTTTGGAAAAAAAATAAACACATAACATTCTGGTGTTGTTTAACTTGACTTGTTTTGTGGAAATAAGCCAATAAAAAGAGAAGACAACACGGATAGGTGTTATGCTGTCGGACACAGGTCTGTCTGTCTGTCTGTCTCTCTGTGTGTGTGTGTCTGTGTGTGTGTGTGAGCTGCCATTGTCTTGTTTTGCCTCCACAGCTGTTCCACACTAACACACTTAATAGTGTGCATTATTCCTGATCTCACTGATGAATAAGTGTGTACTGCTCAGTACAGGAGTGTGTGTGTGTGTGTGTGTGTGTGTGTGTGTGTTTTATATCAGTTTAAGTCACAAGGCTGTTTCTCAGTCTGCATTCATCTTATATACACACTCAGACCTTCATTCAGCTTCACTAGGGGTGTGACTCAACCACACACACACACACACACACACCTAGGGTAAATAATAACGATGGTGGTTATTATTGTGGTTTTGTGTTTTTCCTGGACAGATTACGGAGGAGTGACGTGCGGACGCTCTCGAGGGAAGAAGAGAACCGCAGCAGAGACGTCGTCCTCAGCGGCCGTAGGGGACAGCCACTCCATGCGTCCATCCAGACAGGCCCCCGGGGGCAGGGGCAAGAGGAGCGGCAATGTTGCTACAGCGCAGGCAAACGTACGGAGTTTAACTCTGGGCAAATTAGGTTCAGGCGTCTCTTGTTCCTTTCTTCTTTCCTCCCGTCTGTCTTTGTATGTCCATTACATTTTGGGATTTTGGATATTCATTAATTCATTCATCCATCTGTCCATTCATTCGTTCCTGGGTTCTGTCAGGCAACCATTCATACTCCTTTTCTTTACTATCTATTTGCCAGCACATCTGTCCATTCCTGCTTCCTTTTTTAGGTGAACTGAGTGGTTTATCTATTTATTTGTCCATCCATCCATTTATCTGTTCAGTCATTCATCTCTGTCTGCTTTCTTTCCTCTCATACCTGTTCATTATCCATCCATCCATCCATCCATCCATCCATCCAACCATATCCGTTGTCATTCAATCTTTGCTTTCTTTTTTTCTTTCAGATCCATCCATCTGTCCATCCATCCATTAATTAAATTTGAGACTAGTTGTTATTAGTTGTCAACCCATCTATATATCTGTCCATCATTGTATTCAACTTGGGCCTTCAGTTATTGAGTAATTTGTCCACTTATCCATCCATCTATCCTTCTATTCATCCATTCTTCTATTTGTCCATCCATTTATTCATTTTAAGCTCTTAGGTATTGTTTAATTGGTCCATATACTGTATACACCCATCATCTATCTGTCCATCAGTTTATTCATCTTGAGAATTTAGTTATTGATTAATTGGTCCATTCATCTATACATCCATTTATTCATTTTTAAACTAGTTCTTATTAATTGGTTCTATCTATCTATCTATCTATCTATCTATCTATCTATCTATCTATCCATTCAACTTCAGTCTTTAGTTATTGATTAATTGATCCATCCCTCTATCTAGGGCTGGACGATATGGCAAAAATTTATATCACGATATATTTCTTAATTTTGGTCGATATAGTATATAGTTCGGATATCGATATGGACAATATTAAAAAGCCTCAGGAAAAAACTGCCGAGGACACACACAATGGATGTCTGCAAACTGA